>JASAND010011761.1:0-58665 GCA_030248195.1 Trissonchulus latispiculum
TAAAAAGGTTAGTCATTTGTGTTTCTTGCAAGCTAGAAGCATGTCGCGTTTTCAGTGCTCGCTCTGTTCTAAGCTGTTTTCACAGCGACAAAGTATGTTGAGACATGTACGTGAAGTGCATGAGAAGCGTTATTTATATGCGTGCGAAACTTGTGGAAAATGTTTTGCTCGTCGAAACAATTTAAAGGAACATGAACTAACACATTCCTGTGTTAGAGTATTTGCGCGGCCTCAAGAAAAGATCAAGCCTATTAGTGAATTTATCTTTATTCCCAAAGATCATGGTCGATATCATAATGTCAAGACATTTTCTCTGGAATCAGATTACCTGTGGATTGATTTATGGGAAATGTATAAGAAGTTGAAGAAAAGCTTGAAAGCTACATTATCAACAATACTACTGGACCTCAGCTGCTTTAAGTTTGATTTGATTTTACGGATTACATTTGAAAAGGCAACTGATCCTGACGAGACTATTACCTGCTATTTTCATAGCAGTGTACATCGTATTGTTAATGGACGTGAAATCAGTGGAATGATATTGCAATCATTCAAAAATTTAAACAAGAAGGTGGAGGATTTTATGGAGCGCGGTAGTGGATGGGTAATCAAATCAATTGACAATTTGGACTTACACGTATCTAAATATGTACCTGTCCGCGGATGCTCTTATCTACCTTTGCCTTCTAAATTACAAAACAAGAAGGCTATTGTTAATGTCAAAAACAGTGATGATAAATGTTTTATGTGGAGTGTGTTGGCAGCACGTTATCCTAAATCCTCCCACCCTGAAAGAGTTATTCACTACAAACGTTACGAAAGCGAACTGAGTTTTGATGATATTGAATTCCCAGTTAAGGTGGAAGATGTGCCTAGATTTGAAGAACTGAATAATTTATCAATTAACGTTTATGGATATGACGAGAAATTGACAATTTTACACATATCAAAGAAGAAGGCTGATCGGAAAATAAGCCTGCTGTTACTGAAGAATCAACACTATTGCTGGCTAAAGGACCCTGACCGTTTCTTTCGAACAGAAACTAAACATCACGACAAAAAGTTTCAATGTCATTACTGTCTATGCATGTTTAACAAAAGTGACAAGCGCGATAAGCATATGGATCGGTGTGAAAATCCTGATATGGAATGCATTGAAATGCCGGAAGAAAGGTGGTTACATTTTAAAAATTATCACAAGATGCAACGACAACCATATATTATTTATGCTGACTTTGAATTGATTCTGGAGAAGATTGCTGGCTGTGAACAGAACCCTCAGACATCCTACACTATGAAGTATCAACAGCATATCCCATGTGGGTATGCTATGGCTGAAGTGATGGGATGCTGCTATGACACACAGAAACTGGGTCGAATTGACTTGTACAGAGGAGAAGGGACTGTGGAGAGGTTTTCAGACACAGTAATAAAATGGGGAAGAGATTATCAGGAACTATATGATCAGCAGAAACCTGCTCAAATGACGCAACAGGATTGGTGGCACTACTGGGGAGCTAGGATATGCAATATATGTGGCGATGAGTTGGGTGAAGAACGCGTGTTGGACCACTGTCATTTTTGTGGTAGCTATAGAGGGGCTGCTCATAATGAGTGTAACCTAAGCTATAGACTATCACGTGATGTGGTGGTGGTATTTCACAACCTTCGACGTTATGATGGACATCTCATTCTCCAAAAACTGGGAGTTGCTATGAAGAACATTAAAGGAAGTAACATTTCAGTTAAACCAAAGGGTTTTGACGACTATCTCACATTCTCGCTGGATCTTAAACATAAAAAGAAGAAGTGGTGGCACATTAAATTTATCGATAGTTATCAGTTTATGGCAGCGTCCTTGGCTCAACTTACAAAAAACCTACGACATAAAGGTGAAGAAAAGTTCACCCTAACATCAACCCATTTCAAACCCGAGCAACTACCTTACCTTTTGAGAAAAGGTGTATACCCCTACGATTATATGGACTCTTGGCAAAGATTTAGTGAAGTCACACTACCACCGAAAGAACAGTTTACCAGTACTCTAACTGGTGAAGAAATTTCACAAGATGACTATCAACACGCTCAGAGTGTATGGAACGAGTTCAAAATGAAAACATTAGGAGACTGCCACGATCTATACTTGGAAACTGACGTGCTCTTACTTGGAGACGTTTTCGAAAGCTTTAGATACCTTTGCTTATACAATTATGGGCTGGACCCTGCTCATTATTTTACGTCACCATCATTTTCTTGGGACGCTTGTTTATAGATGACTGGAGTAGAGCTCGAACTATTTTACAAGACCCTGACATGTATACGTTTCTAGAAAGAGGGATTCGCGGTGGTGTATCGGTGATTAGTCATAGATACGCTAAAGCTAATAATTCCCTAGTACCTGATTATGACCCAACTCTACCGACGACTTGGATTACGTACTTGGATGCAAATAATTTATATGGGTGGACCATGGGAGAGTCGCTGCCTTTGAAAGACTTTAAATGGATCTATGATCCGATAGAGGTTCAGACTATACCTGATGATTCTCCTACTGGTTACATATTGGAAGTAGATTTGGAGTATCCTGACTCTCTACATGAATTACACAACGATTATCCTTTGGCTGTTGAAAAAATGGAGATCACTGATGAAATATTGTCTCCTTATTCCAGAGAGGCAAAAGAAAAATTAAAAATTAAGAGTGGTAAAGTCAGGAAGCTTGTCCCCAATTTATATGAGAAAGAGCACTACATTGTGCACTATCGAAATCTCAAGCTCTATTTAGAGCTGGGATTGAAACTAACAAAAATACATCGAGCTCTAACCTTTACTCAATCAAAATGGATGGCCCCTTATATTCTATTTAACACTGAACAAAGGAAGAAGGCAAAGGATAACTTTGAAAAGGATCTATTCAAACTATTCAATAACAGTGTGTTTGGGAAGACTATGGAGAATGTACGCAACTACATCGATATTAAACTGGTCATCGATGAAAAGAAAGTAACGAAGCTGACAAGGAAGAACGAGTACAGTGGATTTGAGATGATTGGTGAAAGTCTGTGGGCCGTAAAAATGAAAAGACCAACTGTGGAGCTATGTAAACCCATCTACGTGGGGTTTACCGTATTGGACCTATCGAAATGGCTCATGTACTGTTTTCACTACAAATATGTGAAACATAAATATGGGTCCACTGCTACCCTATTAATGACTGACACGGACAGCCTAATCTACTGTATCCAGGCTAATGATATATATGAAGATATGGTAAAGGATGCTCACTTATTTGATGGGAGCGATTATCCTAAAGAACATAAATGCTATGACGTGACAAATAAGAAGGTCATGGGAAAGATGAAAGATGAAATGGCGGGAAGGACAATTTGGGAATTTGTTGGGTTAAAGTCGAAAATGTATTGTATATTAGATACAGAAGGAAAAGAAAAGAAGAGAGCGAAAGGTGTTAAGAAGGATGTGGTATCGAGACGAATCAGGCATGAGTTGTACAAAGATACACACTTTGAAGGATCGCAACATAAACATTTGATGAGAAGTATAAGAAGCGATGGAGGAGAAATTAGTAGCATTATACAGAATAAGACTAGCCTTAGTGCATTTGACTATAAACGTTACATTTTGAACGATGGTTATTGTAGTTTTGCTTATGGTAATTGTAATGTTATGCAGTAAAATGTTGTAAATAAATAATTGTTGTAAAGAAAAAAGAGAAAAAACCGTAACCGTTGCCTAGCCGTCTGACGAGGCTCTGTGGCGGGGGCCGAAACGGTTGAGGAGCCCCAAATATATGTGTAAATGCCCTGAGGGCAAATCCCTGGCGCAGAACCCCCATTTTTAGCTACTAACCGGGGACCAAGGGAAACCGAAAAATGTTTTGTCTTCGATTTTGCTGAAAAGATGTATATAGGGGATTTCGGGTTTGTAGAACACGAATCTGAAGTCCATTTTTCGATTTAGCTTTCCGTTAGCTCAGTATAAGCTAAAGATTTAAGTTTAAGATGTAAACTTATACTGAGCTAACGAAAAGCTGAATCGAAAAACGGACTTCAGATACGTGTTCTACGACACCATTTTAGAAAAATTGCGATTATTTGTTTTGAACCCCGATTTCTCGAAAAACTACTTGTCGGATTTCGGAGACTTTGGCAGATTGGAAATTCGCACTTCTGCGGAGGAAGGTTTTTTGGGTTTGGGCTAAAACGGGGTGGGTGGCACCAACACCAGAGCTTAGGGACTCATTTTTCTCAGGCTTTCAAGGGTTCTTTTCTCATCTTTCTTAGGGCTCATTCAGGAAATGGCATGTACATATTTTTAAATATTTTCTTCATCTAGTAAAATTTGTCAAATTCCTGATTTTTGATATTTATAAAAATTTTTTCTGGATATGGGTCGACGTCCCCTGACACCCGTGTCACCTGGTGGAACGACTTTTCTGCCGACGAACTACAGCCGGCTCTGGATTTGCTTGAATGCAGCGCTCAAACAGGGCTTGAAATCATCAAAATTTCCATAGCCGGCGGAATGCCACAGAAACTAGATTTTTCGAGCAGGTGTCGAAATATTCTCCCAAAATAGGGTGGACGTGTTAAAGATAAAAGAAGCAAATGCCCAGATTGCCAACCGGCAACTGCACCCTATCCCAAAATATAAGATGCCAAAATTCAGCACTTGTGCCAATTGGCAGCCGCGGGTTAATCAGTTGCTTCTGCTTGGATGTTGTGAGTTTAATAATTGTGAGTTAGTAATTTAATTACAATACAATACAAACAATTCAATACTTCAATATAAACATTGCTTATGTTTCAGCGAAAATGTGAAATGAAAAATCTAAAAACTTGATTAGAATTAACATTCATATTCAACCCACTTGCTTTCTTGCTGGCGGATTGCACAATAGTCAGCAATGGCGTTCTTTAATGCGAGCATTTCGAATCAAGACATAATTGCTGCAACACTACTTTCAATTGTGCCATTTGCCGGACTTGTCATTTATGTGGCATTTATCTTTGTTGTTTTGGCCACAAAAGACTTTCGCCTAAATTCTTATTATCTACTGGCGGCAGGACTAGGAATATTTGATTCCACTATACTAGTGATCGTGATAATCATATGCCCAGGCTCAGTTTTATTGCAACGCCCAATTGGCGGACAAAAAGTGAATACGATTTTAGGAAGTGGTATAGTGTTTGCTTACTATGCAGGATTGCCAGTTATCTGCTCTATTGCTTTCAACAGATATTATTGTGCCATCAAACGTACGGAGTATAGGTACACGTTTTCCATACGTAATACAATGATTATTCTTATAGTGTCGACAGTCTTCGGTTTACTCTACAGTATCCCTTCTTGGAATCAGTGCTGTGTATTCTACTATTACCCAGAAGTGTATGGCTATTCATGGAACATGGATAAACTGGGGGGCAAAGTAATGTCTTCACTGTATCTGGTGCTGTCACTGCTGACGGTTGTGATTACGTTTACCTGTAACCTAGTGGTATTTCGTCACTATAGAAAGATGCACGGAACTATGGATGACACTGAAAATGGGAAACAGGAAAAGATAAGACAGGAGCGAGAAATAAAGCTGTTTGTTCAGTTTTTTATCATAGTCCTTTACATGGTTATTTTCACCATCATTTTCCTATCCTCAGTGGCTCTTCCTCCAAACAAGTGGTTCTTCTTTGTTATGATGATTCTGGGATGTGTCCAGTTTTCGATTAACGGTTATGTCTATATGGTTCTGAATAAGTCAGTTCGTCGGCGATTGAGGGAGCTGCTATATTGCCAGACACCAGAAACAGTGACAACATCAATAACGACAAGCAAAAGACGTGCTTAACCTTTTTAAACTATCCTAGTTGTGGCTGTATGTGCAATCATGTAGATATTAACTAATACATTATTATGTAATTAGGAAATGTTGCATCAGGGTTGGTAAGTTACTTGAGTTGTAAGATAATGAAATGCTCAGATTAGTAAAGATAATTGAAATAACAGAATTTACACGTTTAGTCGAGGTATGTTGTCACTGTTACCGTTGTATCAAGCGTAGACAGAAAATCGTCCTTAATTTCGAATCGATTGGTTGATGATAACGAATCGAGAATTTGAAACTAATAACAATACAACTTTAAGCTTTAGAAAATCTACGCATAACAAATAATTTACAGAATCGTAATAGACTGTTTTGAATAAGGTAAGATACCTTTAACATAATCTGGCACAGCGACAAACTTTTCTAACACCTTATAGTGTAACATTTCTATTTTTCTTAGGTCTGAGGTTGGTGATTCCTTTTTGGTGTCATCAACTTTTAACTGTTTTTACTAGTTTACTTAGAGTTAGGAAGCGATTTTTATATCAAAATGTAGCCTACATAGCATTTGCTCGCTTAAAAGAATACAATGAAACTATATTTGGTTGTTTGAAAGATTTTTAGCAAATTTTAGAAGGAGTACAATTTTTCGGAATTTTTGCTGACAATAAAATTTTTTCGAGGGACTCGGTCAAATCATTCAATGCCTTTATCGAATCGTTGAAGATCCTTTTCCAATTATTGTGAAATTTCTTCTCATTGTGTAGAAATTGGCTAAAATGTGTGCGCAACCTGAATTTTGGCTATAATTCTCAACTTTGCCAAGTGATTATATACTTAAAGTGCCTTCATAGTAGAGGCCTGCACGGACCAAAGTTTTGCGGCCCGACCCGGCCCGGCCCGTGAAAAATCTTTGTTGGACCGCCCGGCCCGGCCCGTCAGATGCTTCGGCCCGACCCGGCCCGCCCTTGCCGCGAAATTTTTTTCATTTGTCCCAAAATACAAAATTACGTAAATATTTTTGTTAAGCTTGTTTTTTTGAAAACAGAATCTCTGCTTTTCAGTGTTTCTTTTAGGAAAAGTGTGTTTTCCTAAAAATTGTTTTTTCGAGTTCTTAATTGGTTTTAAACGCAGTTTTAAGGACACAATGATTTTTCTCGTCGTCGCAAATGAAAGCAAGCAAATATGTACTGACTTGTATTGACGATTTGTAAGACTGGAGCGCTAGAAAAACAAAAACTTAAAATTCCTAAAAGTTATAATGGCTTCATTAAATATTGCACTTTTATTAGAACAGTTGAAATCTTGAAAAGAGCACATTTGTTATGAGAATTAGTCGAGAATTAGAATTAGAAGTAAAGGACTCTAGAAATATGCAATTGCGCAGAAGAAGCAAGCTTTTAGTACACAAAAACAATTTTAAAGAAGTAAATCTTTCCTTCAGAAACTCAAAACTTTGATTTTTTTAAACTCCGTTTTTCTAAGAGAATGTATGCTTTTAAAAAAAAGATTGCGAACACATTAAAATCAAATCAAAAATACTTACTGTTCCTAATACCTTATATTAGGCCAGTTCAAAGTTTCATATTCTACTGTTGTAAAAGATAAACGATGGATGAATAAAGATGAATGATGACGACAAATACACAGGATTCCTGAAATTAAAATGCTGAAGTTAACTGCGGAAAACCAGTGTGTGTGTGTGTGTGTGTGTGAACGAAACATATTTCGGAAACACAAAGCATTTTAAGCTAAAATATGAGTTACTGTTTTGTAGTTAAAAAATCAAAAACTGATGTCGGGCCGGCCAGGCCCGTGAGATTTGGTCGCCGGGCCGCGGACGTTTATGCACACCTCTACTTCATAGTCTCGAACGCTGGTGTACGCGCGTCGACGCGCGCCGAGGTGCGTCTACAAACTTCAATACTAATTTGCGCGCAGCAAAACTAGCGTACTACATTTGGAAGCGCCGACGCGACTCGCGACTGGAACTAAGAAATCACCAGATGATCAAAGCAGATCACCATTGCTATAAAAACAGCAATCGGGGCAACTAAGAAAAGCACCTGGATAATTTAGTGCGAAACTCATATGCTAAATGACAGGAGTCCTCCATCTTGCATAGTGAATTCTACACAATCCCCGGAGAAAATCTATGGCGTTTTAAAAAACTACATTTTTAACAATAATTACAACCTATAGAATGGCAATTGGTTCAGTACTTTGCCTCAGACGACTCAGCATGATTCTATGTAAATGATTCTCTTGGTTTAATTCGTCAAATTTTCGAGAAACATCTTCAAGCTTCTGAGACAGAAGCCTTATTTCTAGACAAATTCCAAACTTTCGAGACTAATTGTCCAAGTTTCTAAAAAAATCATCTGCTCTTCCAGTGGTTTATAATGTGGGATACTCATAAACCACCTGTCGTCCAAAATATTAATTAGAATGTTCTAGATAGTGGCCTACGCTACGACTCCTACACAGACTGCAGGAAATTCAATTAATTAAATAACTAATTGAAATATTGTTAATACGGCTTGAAAGTCCCTATTTAAAGTTGGTTGCAGCTGGTTGTTGTTACTTGACAAGAACGAAATCGACTGAGAATTTTTCATGGGTTTAAAGTACTATGCTTGGTAATTAGTGGTTTTGGCATGGGATCTTAGGGATTTTCGCGAAAGAGTACAGTCGAGTACAGTACAGTTAACACTAACTCTATTAGCTCGTTTACCTGCGCTCAAGCTCGACTTTAACCGTTTTAATTCTGGCATGAAAAGGCTAGCGAAACTCTGCTTAACTCTTTCGCGAAAAGGCTCTAACGCATGGCATTTCAATCGTATGACTTCACCAACAACCTTGATATATTGGATTTTAGTTAGCAGTTTGAGCCAACATTCCCTAAAGTGAGCTCCTCTAGAGACGATTTTGCACCGGTGTGTGTGTGAAACTCCGCTCAGTGACATTACTGGGTTAGCACATGGCAGTGGCCATGTTAGCAATGGCAATGTTAGCACTGGCCACATGTGGCGCTTCTACCAGGGCTGGTGGACCAAGAAGATACCGAGGACAAGCCCGAAAGGGAAGCGTCAGGCACCCTTGTACCCACGAAACCAGGACCTAGAAGAGAGAAGGAGGTTCAGCTTTTCACTCACCAGTCACCACTGAAAGTAAAGCATTGGCCCAGCCGGGTTTTGAACCACGGCCTTTCTGACTCCGGAGCAGACATGCTAACCAACTACACCACAGGGCCATCAGCTGAACTCCCGTTACAGGCTTATCAATTTTTCCTATTCCTGCTTCCCTTACACATAGCATAACTTCAGCGTATAGCGCAGGATATAACAATCATCATATCCCTGTCCTCCATATGTTTGTATCAAGAGTACATAATGCGTAGGAGATTGGTTGGTTGTTTTAATTTTAACATTCGAGGTTACCGTATTCTCGCACTTAAGAGAACGTGGTCTCTTAAGGTGCTGGTTTCCTTTCGGGTATTTTTGACTCCTACGGCTTTAATCCTTTACGCAAAGAGCTAAAACTTATGAAATAACCTATTTCCGTGTTCTTTAACATTTTAGGACCAGTCCCGTATTCTTAGGCCAAAAGATAAGAAAGTTTTGGTTTTTGGCCTTAAGCTCCCAGTAGGTAGACAATAGTGATGTGGATCGGATCGGATCGGCAGCTGAAAATTTAACCGATCCGATCCAGCAAAATTATTTGTCGATCCGATTCGATCCGATCCGATCCGGGTCCTGGATCGGGCGATCCGATCCGATCCGGCGATCCGAATTGGTTTCTTCAAAAAGCTAAGAGAATCTGAACTTAAAGTCGGGTTCTGCATTTTTAAACACATCTTACACACTAGTTTCACTGACATTTTTCATGTGTTATTAACACAGCCAATGTTATTGCATAATTGTACAAATTATTATAAAACTATTATATAAGTTAAGCAAAAGATGTAAAATCACTCAGAATATTGAGTACAACGATGCTCGCTACAGGATATTAAACAAATTTAACAATTAACATGAGAACTTAAAATAGTAAATATATACAAATTAAAATCTGTGGTTTTGAAAATCAACTTGAGAAACCGAAACTAATACTGTAGCTGTTTGGATCGTCGACGACATGAAATCAAATCTAAGTTTTTTATCGTCAACTAAAATTTAAGCTGGAACTACAGCTAAAATTATCTACTAAAATTTTATCACTGTGTGAAACGAATTTTATATAGGCGTTAATGATTGACTCCTTCGATTTTTGGATAAATAGGGAGGGCACAAACAACGTAACTTTAAAACTTCTCTCCAAAATTCTGGCAACAGTAGTAACATTAGGAGAGTTGTCCGTTAATTCATTAATGCTTAGCAGCCTAATACACAACAAGTATTGCTTTTGCACGTCGATGCCACCGGATGCACTGCATAAAACTTAATTAAGTTACAAATTTACGAACTTGTGTTGGAAACTTAGAATGTACTTAGAATGTATTAATAAGTTGTTGATTAAATGCTAAACCTAATAAATACACAACAGAACAGCAAGCTTGGCCGATAGAACAAAAATATTGTACTTCACAGCTTGCGCTACAATACAAACAGTGCCGTCATTAAAGTCACGTTTAGTTACAAATATGCGTAATATCGGCTTCAATTCATATCGAATTTGAAATCAAGTCGGATCGGCGATCCGACTGAGTCGACCGATCCGATCCGAACCGATCCAGCAGGCCTACCGATCCGATCCGATCCGATCCGATCCGGCCTCCGGATCGCGGATCGGATCGATTTTGCGATCCGATCCACATCACTAGTAGACAAGACACGGGATTGGTTGGTATGGCTGGAAAGAGGACTCGAAAATGAACATTTATGCTCTTACAATCGTTGAGCTATCTCCAGTGGTTAAGTCAGTATAATCTAAAAACTGTTTTTAGGGTCAAAAAATGGCCATTTTCGAGGAAAGCAGTTTTTTCAAAATTACTGCCACATGTTAAGGAAAAAATTGGCTTAGTCATGCTCAATCGATACATCGTCCAAATGCACATTTTATGAATGCCTATGAGCCGGACTTTATTGCTTTCAGCTTGAGATATAGCCGAAAAACCATTTTGGCAAAACTGCGATTATTTTGTTTCGAACATCGATTTCTCAGAAACTACTCGACGGATTCCGGAGATTTTCTGCAGAATCAAAGTTCGCACTTCTGCGGAGAGACGTTTTTCTTGGTTTGGGCTAAAACATATTGAGTAGCAAGAAAACTCAATGCGAAGTTGCGAAATTTCGTGTCACTGTGCATTTGGCCGATTTCCTCGACCGTTAAGACCTGCTGAGCCAAATCCAAAAAACGTCCCTCGGCTCATATGTCCACCATATCGTGGCACAAAAAGAACTCTTGGCCGATTCTTCAGTTTGGAGAAATCGATGTTCAAAAACTTTTGGTCTATATTCATCCTGTTAGATGTCAGCTTGTCAGAAAATTTCTGCTATTTTTGCTAATTTTGCCAGTTTTGTAAGCTCATGTGAATATACAGATAATAAGCTTTAAAACGATGTATAAAGCTCTTTCCAACTCCCAAAATTGCGAAAGTTATAGCGTTTCAAAAAAATCACCCCAAAAGCACTGCACAAAAGGATACCAGTACCTTAAGGTGGTGATTCCCTTTGGTCACATAAAGTTTGCACCATTATAACTCATTCATTACTTGGAGTTAAGAAGCCATTTTTATATCAAAATGTAGCTTGACATTTTCTCTTTTTAATGCATGCCACGAAACTAATGTTGCTTTTCTAAAATATTTTTAACACATTTTAGAAGAAGTATAATTTTCCAGAATTTTTGCAGACTTAAGTAAATTTTTTCGCGAGACATCGGTTATATCATTCGATACCTCCATCAAATAGCTGGGGACGATTTTTTATTTATTGTGAAATCGCTCTTCGTTATAGAGAAATAAGCTGAAATGTGTGCGTAACCTGGATTTTACTTACTTTTTCCAAATTTGTCAAGGGATTACTATAGCTAGAAAGCAGCAATCGGGGCAACTAAAAAATCGTCCCTGAGTATATTTGTGCAGAACACATTTGTTCAGAATCAGCCCTCCAACTTGCATGGTGAATGCTCCACAATCTTTGGAAAAAAATTGGTCGTGTTTTTGCAAAAACTACATTTTTATGATAGCAGCCTACAGGATCGCAGTTGGAAGACGATCATGCGTCGGATAATTTGTCCCTGTGAGACCTTCAGATCGACGCCCTTAGTTTGATTTTACGGCTTGCGTAGGTCAAGAAATGTTGGATTATTTGATTTCTGCAAAAATGACATGTTTTCGACGCCAAAACAAGAAAATCGGGTATATCTCACGGTAGAGAAAAGCTAGAAACTTGCTTTAAAAAGCAAAAACGTGAAGCTCAATGAGATCTTTCGAATGCATATAGTCATAACTGTATAGCTGCTGCCAAACGTTCAAAAATTGGGAAAAACCACTCTGACCGGAAATCTCGAATTTTTGAATCCGGATTGCGCGGAGGGTGTTAGAACGCTAAAAGAACTTATTTCGGAAAGTTTCATCAAATTTCGTCTTGATTTACGCCACCAAATAACAATATGTGCCCAAAAGGAATCACCACCTTAAGTGGGTGTTCCCTTAAGCACGAGAATACGGTAGTTATCGGTTGGGTGTTCGTAGGGATAGGTTGGGTCTCACCAGATTTTGTCTGTTCCATTTACAGTGTTCGGATATAAATTCCATTGTGCGACTAGTTTGGCTAAGTTCAGGTATTAGTTGAGGTTCGAGTTAATTTATATTTTCAAGTTTAATGTCCAGTGATTTTTGCGTTTATGGCTAAGTAAAGTTTATCCTGTGAATTATTTTCCTAGGGTAGGGAGCGTAGTTGAGAAATTTAGACCACACACACCGCGAAGAAACCAGTGACCTTCAGAACAAATTAATTAAATTTATTAATTTAATTTAATTCACAAATTTATTAATCCACGATTTGAAACCTGTTTTTGATACGTCTCCCTACGTTATCCTATGATCACAGAATCATATGGTCATCATAACTGCTATAAGCTGCTTGTGTGGTATCTAAGACGCAATGAACGTCGTTCAAATTAATGTGGATAACAATATGTTGACTGTGACCTTATCCTCTTGATCTCATGGAGATTAAAATGTAATTCCTGTAAGCTTGGAATCACTGGGGGATAGCTACTCCACTAGCACAAAGTGTATAAAAGAGAGAGAAAGTGTAGGTTTACAGCAGTTGGAGTTTTGTCAGCGTCGGGGTTGGGTGACATCTACTAGATGGGTAGGAGACTTGGGTCCAGTTTAGGTGTACGGGAGTGGGTAACGCCCTCCCTTCTGCTCTTTGTATTCTGCTATTGTGTTCCCTTCGTCTCTTTTACTATTCTTGTATGTTCATATCAAAGTCCGAACGAGTATTTTGTATTCACTTTAGTAAAATCTAGCGGTTACTTTGTCTATTGGCTATAGGAAACGGTCGTCTAGGGCGTTTGGGTGACATTACCCTAGTCTACTCGCTAATCTTCAGCTCTCTCTGCATCCTCCCTCACTTGGCTAGGACTGGATATCACACATTGAACACCTACTTGCAATCGTTTACTGAAGTCCGGCATAGTTTATTACCGAGGTACATGCACAGTATCTCACAGTATGTTTCGGTAATGTTGCGTTAGGGCGCCTTTAACCTTAGGTCATTTCAATTTTTGCGTAGGGCTCTTTTTGCGTTATGGCTTTCTAGCGTGTTTATGTGAAAGTGTTGGTTCCTTTTGGTGACTTATTGTTTGCGATACGGCCCAAGGCAAGCTGAAATTTGCTGGAACTTTCCAAACTTACTTATTTTAGCATTTTAACAATCTGAATGCAATCCCGCTATTAACAGGCGGCGTTTCGGTTCGGTGTGGATTATAAATGTAAACTTTCGACATTTGTCTAGCAGACATACTGTCGCATCAGCTTGTATTTAGATAAAAACTAGGGTTTTCATCTTCTAAAACTTTATTAATTCTAATAATATACCAATTTAGCTCTACAAACGATCTTTAATGGATTCAAGCTTGGAAAGTACACCATTTGCCTTGCTCTGCGTTAAGCCAACAATAGTGACTGGTCGCACACTCGTTTGGACAAATCAAACAGACGAAAAGTGAACCTATTTTGGCGCTGAGTTAATTTAAGCTATGAAGCTGTGGCATTTACATTGACCTAAAAACTAATATACGTGTAATGGGTTGACCCATCTGAATTCATATGTTTTGCATGTAAATTGCTTGGCGCGGAGGATTTCCGTCCCATTCAGGATTCAACACATGTCCCTGAGGTTTTTGATTGTTGATTAGCCACTATTTTGCTTTTGGTTTTCAGCATTCATTTGCTTTATTTATCTCGCCTAAAGGCGAGATAGATTTCTGGTGCAGAATGAATTGCATCTCTTTACCGTTAAATTTCCACCCTATACTCAGCACGGCCTTCATTAGCGGTGAGAGTTTTTGTACGAAGGGGACCCTACAATTGACTTTATCAGGTTGAACCCGATACTTGGTTATTTAAATTTTTCTTTGCTCCTTGGTTAACATTTTATATTCGCAAGTTAAAAGCACTTGGAGGGGGCTGTTATTTCTTGTTACATTAATAAATAAAAGAATCCTTTTCACCAGGCCCCCTCTGTTTGGCATAGATTTTATACGTGTTTTTTATTTGATCCAATATGCAAATTAATTTTTGCGCTTTTTTTCAGTTCAGTAGCTGACTTATCAGAATGAAGTCGTATTAATAAAGGATTTGCCAGGTTTTGTTTAAACGTGCAGTACGCTAATCAAATAATCGTGCTCTTTGGTCTGCATTTGTGGAATAATTAGGAAGCTTGAAAAATCCCGATTGTAATTCTTCCCTAAAGCATCTATCGGCAAACCACCAGTCTTTCCTCGATTTCTACCTTATATATTTACTTTCCACAAATTCATAGTAGAATTAAGTTCTGAATTAGTTTTTTAAAAAGTCTTAATTCTAGCCCGAATTCAAATTGCACACACTTTAATAGCATGCAAGAGTACATAAAGAAAGTGACAACTGGCTGGCTCTCTGTTATCAACTGCAGGTGCATGTTCTGTTCGCTAACGGCTATTTCCCAAACAACAAGTGTGTTAAATATCAGCAACCCAGAAAGGTTGAAATCAGCGTAATAATCTACTCTCAGCGTCCGGGGATGTGGCGCAGTGGTAGAGCGTTCTACTCTTAAACCAAAGCTCGGCGGTTCGATCCCCGCCCTGGACACTTTTCTTCACATCTTTCAGATCCTGATTTCAACCTTTCACAAGTGTGTATGTTTACTTCAAAGAAATTCGAACGCTGTTTTTGCTTTCAGGGTCAGGGTTCAATGTCCAGTGTCCCAGTGCATTGGCTGTTGACAGCGTGTTCGTGCGGCCGACTTTCAACTGTAGGCATTGATGACTGTAGGCTAGAAATGGCTCTGAGAAAGCACTGAATGTTATCTTATAACCCAACGGCAAGATACTGCTCCTTTTAGGAGCCGACTTGTTATTTTGTAAGGTGAATGCATGCGGAAGCAGATACATTTTACAGTAAAGTTTTTATTTAGTTTTGTAAGGTGTGCGTGCATGTTTTGAAGTATACACTTAGGGGAAAGTCCCGATATATCCCATACATAAGGGTGCACCAACAGAAAAAGATGCATTTTGAAAAATGAATTATTTAAAGCGTGCACATCCCGAATAGTTACCATGCGCCAAAGTCATCCTGCATTTGCTTGCAGAATTTCAAATAACTGGCAAACAATTTGTCAATTATCAATTGTTATCAACGTTGTCTTCAAGTAAAGCACAAATTCTCAGCTTTTCATCCCTATGATGCCTTGGAGTATACTTATTTTTTGGCTCCAAAGCTCCCAGGACAAATTATTTCATTTGGAGTACTGCAGACTAAAGTATTTATCAAGTTCCTTACCCGAAGCCCACCTAAATTCAGTGATCTTCGTTCTTTCGCGTAGGAACCTGCGAAACCCATTAATTATTTCAATATCCAAAATCACCTGTCATTCATATCTTAATCAAGATGCACGAGTACTTGGTAGTGCAGAACTCCTACATAGTCCTTGTGAGTGTGGGTAGCAGTTTTAGACATTCATTCGAAATGTGTAAATTTCTTTTAGTTGTTTGCTTGATAGAACCCAACAGATTACGGCCCTAACTAATACTTTTAATCCCTAGCAATATTTCTTAAATCATTATAAGTGCTAGGTAGCGGTGTTTTACGTGAACTTCAAAACGTAGAAATTTGACACCCGAAATCCATCAAGATGTAGCACATATCCACAACCTGTAGCGCAAACATGAGTACATAATATAAGAGTGTGACAACTCGCAGACTCTCTGCTATTGGCCGGAATGCTCATCTCTAGCTGTGAGATGAAGATCATGGATAGAAAACATATCCTCGAGCAAGCTACCGGACGGTTAATGGCACAGAAAGTGCCTACCAGGCAGCTTCATTCGTATTGAATTGTCAAAAGCAGCTGCCACAGCTATAGCAACTAAGTATATGCGGAAAGGTGCTTGCGCCTGCTCGTAGGCTTGTGGGCAAAGCCCCGGCTGCAGAAGTAGAAGGGACAGGGAGAGCCAGTACTTTGACAGAAAGTTGGAAACGCGATCTGTGCACTGTAGAGGAGATAAAAATGTGGTCTAGTTAACGTGCTTAAAACGTACCACAACTTGTTCCACTTTAACTGCAAAGCATGCGTTGTGATTAATGAGAAGTATTTCTTTACAGACTGTGTTTTAAATAGGGTCCGTTAAGACTTTTTACTGGATGGTAACTTGGGGGATCATTCGTCAGTCCTTGATCTCGTTTCCCGCCTCTTGACTGCGGTGATTTGCTGGCAGCACCTCTTACGGGCCACGTCGTTCGACTACAAAGTACGTGAGCCCTACTCAAATATAAAGCTTTTTTTATTTCACAACGAAATAACCCGTTAACCCGTTTGTCTTGTATTAAGATGTCGGAAACGATTTGACATTTTGCTTAAGCAGAATTAACCTAAGTTTAATCTGTTTAGAATGTTTCATTTGGTAAATACCTGCATGATAAAGCAAAATCCCATTGCAAGTGCAATACAATAAAATTAGCCTGAGTCCCGGCTGAAATGGTCTTTTCCTGGGCTAAGTCGCTTCGTGTGATAAGGCGGATTTACAGCAATCCAATTATTTCAGTTTAAAGAAAAGAAAGAAAGAAAGAAAGAAAGAAAGAAAGAAAGAAATGAAGGAAAGAAAGAAAAGAAAAGCATAGAAAAGAAAGAAAATGGGAGAAAATGAAAGAATGGTTTTCCAATAAGAATTTCACTAACACTTTGGGACTATATATTGGGATGTGGGACAAACAGCTGTCATTTTGAGTGCATCAACCTTTGACTTATAGCAGGTACCGTACCTCGTTTGTTCTTTGAGGAGACCCTCAAGTTAGCAACAATGTAAGATGCATAGTTTAATGCTTCAAAGCTCACAAGGCGCACATTTGGTGTATCCTTATATATCTGTCTGCCTGTAACGTTTAGCAGATGACCAAGAAATTGAAAGAAAGCAGGAAAGAAATGAAAAGAAAGAAAATGAAAGAAAAAGAAAGAAACTTTATACATGAGAATAGCTGTAAGAAATTAGGATGTCCTAATATTGAAAACCTACTTTACTAACTATTATCCACCCCTAAATTACCTTACTTGCGTTTAGCAACCGATCAATCTAACGATTCTAAACAGCAACCATTTAGCTTTTACGCATAATTAATCAGTCTATTGTTTTCTTGTCATGCGGTCGGGCCAGTAGTGGTATCTAATGTTCATTTACTGCCTTATGATCCGCCTTAATCATCGTAAGTTCTATTAAACACCATGCCGTATTTATTTCTTTGTTAGGGAAGCTTAGTTAGGGGTTTATCTATTTTTTGTAGAGAGCTGCACCCTAGTATGGCATTTGGTAGAACCTGCATTCGTTTTTCCATTTAACTGCCGGTTTAGTTACCGGACAGTAAACCGGTAGTTAACACTAACTTCAAATGTTTTCAGAAAATAGCTTTCTTATTTCTAAGACAAAAGTATCTCACTGATTGGTGTGCAACTTTTTTCATTCATTAGCTAAGTTTTGGTCAACATTTATTTTCATCTCTTAAAAAACCATAGTACGCTTCACTGCTTTCAGCATCTGATTAAACTGGGTAGATATCTTTGTTCGGCTGTTGTACATTTCACGGGGACAGAAGCCCTGCAGTGTGTTAATTTCCTTTTTCCTCTTAAAGTCAAACCTCGAAGACAATAGAGAGCTGAGAAGAGTAGTTCAAAAGCAATGACCTCACCGACTCTCCCCGTAAAATGAATAGGAAAGTGAAATCCATCCCCGCTTTCTAAATAAATTTTAAGATATATTGGCATTTTAATAACTGAATTGAGAAATGGATATGTAGAAAGACTGTATAGAAAAGATATGCAAGTTACATAAACTTTTATAAACCCATAATCCATATGTATCCGTCTATGTGAGCATTAAAACCATATAAATTAAATCAAATGCATTAAATCAGTTGTTTATATTGTTAAATTTTTAAACAACTGCTAGTAATTACATATAACCATTACAATTTAAATTATAAAGCAAAGGACCATTTAAAGTTATTTTGCTCTGACTTTCAAGTTCAAACTTACTTAAAACATAAACACTAAAACTCAGCTTTTCATAAAATCCATTTAGTATGAGGGGACGGATTTCACTTTCCTATTCATTTTACGGGGACAGTCGGTGAGGTCATTGCCTTTGAACTACTCTTCTCAGTTCTCTATTCTCTTTGAGTTTTGACTTTAAGTGGAAAAAGGCAATTAACGCACTGCAGCGCTTTCTGTCCCCGTAAAATGTACAACAGCAGCCTTTCGCTCTTATATTTAGAAAAGGCAAGAGGCTCTGGACGGACATCACAGTTTCATAATCATAATGCGGAATATTTCTTTCAACTTTTTAAATATGACGACCTTGCTTAGGGATCATGTGCCTGTCCTTGATCTTCGCCTCTTCGCCTCTTGACTGCAGCCTTAGGGTACCACTTACAGGACACGTCGTGAGCCCAGTGGATTAGCCCTAGCCAAAATAAAGCTATTTCTATTACAGAATTTTAACCTGTTTGTTTTGCACTTTGATGTTTGCAATAGTATGACATTTTGATTCAGTAAGACCTGACCTAGTTTAATCAATTTAGAAAGCTTTTTCATTTAAAAATCTCGCCCGCAGGGCGAAGCAAAATTCCAGTGCAAGTGGAATATTATAAAATTAGCCTTAGTCCCTAATGGAATGGTCCTTGGGTCTTTTATGATAAGGGGAACTAAGAAAATTAGAATGACCTAAGTTCAAAAGTTTTCAGAGAGCAGGACTTAGCTTTATTTGAATTTGAATGTTGCCTAATGCTATAATTATCCTTCAGAAGTTGCAGTAGCACTTAGTGTTATTTCTTTTTAAATGGTATCGTAATGCAATAATTATCATACACGAATTCCCCATAAATATGAGTTTTAAGTTACTATTAACCTTCATATGACTTCTTTCCAAATTCTTTAGTACAACAAGAATGTAAGTAAAAATATACAACAGTAAATATCCAAATCTTTAGTTCACCTTTATGTATTATGTCTCTACTAGCGATTGCCATGCATGCCAGAGATGTTCAGTAAAATCATAAATAATCAATTAAGCAATTAATGTCTGGATTTGGATTATTGTCACCAAAAGAAATGCATTCGCTGATTGATTGCAATACACCTTAGCGTGCATTCACTGATTTATACGCACACCGTGTGGGGAGCTCTGAGTATATGGCCCGAGAGTGCGTATGAGGGCTTCCCTCCCATACGACGTGCGCAGTAGAAATTAGTGAGCATCGCTAAGGTGTTTTGTAAAGTACTTACACAACGATTCAACCTATCCTTAATTGCTGAAACCTTACTCATATATGTTGCAGCTGACAGATAAGTCTAGACAAATTTCTGTTTTAAGTGGCAGAAATATCATTGCGTGTCAAGCAATCAATCTGAAAATTGTGATTTTTGTGCACAAATTTTGCAAATCTCAGTTTCAGAAGACTTAGTTCACGCATTCGCAGAATGTCCTAAAGTAAGATCCTTTCGGAGAAAACTTTGCTATTTCATCAAAGTGGTCTCTGCACCTTCGCAAAATTTCGTCCAGAGACCTGTGGGGCGTTTCACAAAGGGCTCATAGCGCTAAGAGCTCCTAAATTTACTACTTATGAGAAAAGTTAGGAGAATAGTGTTTCACGAAGAGCTCCTAAACTAAGAGACCTCCTAAGTCGGCTCTTAAAATTAGGAGCCCAAAATCTGGCTCATAAAGCACTCTCAAGTGCTAATTGTTGAAATATTTTGCCAAGACAACGGTGGAATGAATTGTATTGCTTCAGAAAAGTTCTGTAAAAGCTTGTTAGTCATTTTATGAGCTTCAACTGCTGAATATATAGTATAAAAGTATATACTATTTTTTATAGTAAATAGTAAATTTTTATAGTATAGTTTTTATAGTATAGTATTATTTCTATAGTTTAGTATTATTTTTATAGTATAGTATAGTATTATTTTTATAGTAAATATATGGAATTTCGTCGTTACTTTTGTCAAAATAACAAAAAAGTTAACTTTATTTTATCCTTGCCTTTAAATTTAAGAATGATCTGGTAATGATCTATTTAAATGCTCTATTTATTATGATATTTATTAGGTGAATATAATATAGAGCCATTTTAACTTGTAAGTCTCTTAATTTTTCCAGCACACCTCATAAGTTCCCAGCGTGAAAGTGCTTAGAAATTTAAGAGAAAGGTGCTAAGAGGTGGTTATAAGCGAATGTCTAGGAACAGTTTAAGAGGAGCTTTGTGAAACAGTTTAGGAGCCGCTCATAAATTGCTCGTAAACTGCTCATAAGAGATAAGATAAGAGGGACTTAGGAGCTAGATTTAGGAGCCCTTTGTGAAACGCCCTACTGGCCATGCATGAAAAACTGTTGGGCATCTGTAATGAAAGGAGTTTCACAAAGGTTAAAAATTGAATTTCAAGAACTAAATGACGAATGAAGAACCATACGGAGAAATGAATGCTTCAGTACAAAGGAGATGATGAGTCCTGATCTTGTAATGATCGACTTGATTGGAATTAATGTTTAGGTTATTTGATGTATTTTGCTATATCTTGTTCTGAATTGCCAGAGTTGTCAGGCGAAAATTACTATTCATTCAATTAGGGACTAAGATTTTAGATTTAGGCCCTAAATAAGTTAATAGTGAAGGAAAATCCAAACGCGCAGTGGATATGAATGGCTTAAGAAAATCAGTTCTAATAGTTAACGGAAGCCTTAACGGTCTTTAATTGTACTAACTCCTTTACTAACACTGAAATTACAAATCCCAATTAAAAGGGTAGTTACCCTTAATAAGTCCGAGATAGGACTCCCAATTCCCCTCTTTCCGGTCGGAAATGCCTAATAACCAACTGCCGGAACGTTCCCTAGTTTTATTAGAAGAGTAAAAGTCTTTTATGTTCTCAAAATTGAAATTTAAGTGTCTATAAAGAGTGTTAATGCGAAAATCATCGAAAAAATAGCAAATTAGTAGAAGATGGTTCAATATTAGGTACTGAATAGCTAGGTACGTAGTTAGATAGGGTTAATAAGTGTTAATTAGTAATATTTAGCTAATATTTGGTAAACTTTGGTTCGAAACATGACTTGGGCTCATATGAAAGAGAATTTGATCCTGATTCCAAAAATGCAAACCCGACTTTTCAACTCCCAAAAATAAGAAAGTTACGAGCAAAAATGTTTTTATAAGATTAGTTTTTGTTTCGTAATCTTATCACTCCAAAAAGGAGTGTTCTAAAAAGGTTCTTTTAGTTGGCTTGACTTAAGGTAGTGATTCCTTTTGGGCACATATTGTTGATTGACGGCATAAACCAGGATGAAATTCAACGAAACTTTCCAAAATAAGTTGTTTTAGCGTTCTAACACCCTCTGCGCAATCGCGCTTCAAAAATTCAACATTTGCGTTCAGGGCGGTTTTTGCCAATTTCTGAAGGTTTGGCAGCAGCTGCATGGCTATGACTATATCCATTCGAAAGAACTCGTTAAACTCTACAATTTTGCTTTTGGAAGCAACTTTCTATCTTTTCCCTATCGTGAGATATAGCAAATTTTCTTATTTTGGCATCAAAAACTTGTCCTTTCTGCAGAAATCAAATAATCCACTACTTCTTGAGCTACGAAAGCCGTAAAATTTAACTAAGGGTGTCGATTTAAAGGTCTCACAGAGGCCAATTATCGGAGGCATGACCATCGTACAATTGCTATCCCTTATGCTGCTATCACAAAAAATGTAGTTTTTGCAAAAACACGACCAAATTTTTTCCAGCGATTGTGCAGAATTTAGTATGCAAGCTAGAGAGTTGCCACTTAGCAGATATGTTCTACACAAAAATACCCCGGGACCCTTTTTTAGTTGCCCCGATAGCTGCTTTCTAACTAAAGTAGTGGCTTGCCAAAGTAGTGAAAAGTAGGCAAAATCCAGGTTGCGCAGACATTTTAGTTTATTTCTCCATAACGAAGAGCGATATCACAATAACTAAAAAAGGGTCCCCAGCTATTTGATAGAGGTATCGAATGCTCCAACCGATGTCCTGCGAAAAAATTTACTTCAGCCTGCAAAAAATCTGAAAAATTATACTTCTTCTAAAATACAGGAAAAACATTTTGGAAAGCCAAACTTAGATTCATTGTACGCATTGAAAAGAGAAAAGGTTAAGCTACATTTTGATATAAAGATGACTTCTTAACTCCAAATAATGAATGAATAATAGTGGTTCAAAGTTGATGTCTCCAAAAGGAATCACCACCTTAAGTCAAACCTTTCCTTTTTTATTGTCTAGGAGGTTGTCTACCTCCTAGACTACACCTTAGTCAGGTGTTGTTTTCTTTTCCTTTCTATACTGCTAGGCTTCTTTCTTCTTGGGCCTAGCAGTTGTCCTCGCTTGAACTTTTGGCCGAGGACATGGCCAACAAAGAGAGGAAAAGAAAATAGTAGTATCAGCCCAAGTTATGTCAATCAGAGGGGGCTAATCGCCCTCATCAATAATATGAAAAATAATATGAATAGCTAGAAGTAGGTAGTTAAGTACGTAGTTTATGGTGATATAAATTTTAACTCGCAGAAAATTGTGTATCTATGGTAATAATTACGACAAAGTTATAAAAATTCACGAAGTTCTCCCTTTGGTTACCTTTACATGTTAAAGAAAATTTCGCAAAGATTCGCCGAGTTTCAGCACCCAAAATTTATCAAAAATGGGTCAGTTGGGGGGTAATATTTTCTAAATCTCATTAATTTCGACCCCTGATGGCCAGCTGGCTCAGCCCGCCGCTGCGCCCCACGTGCAAAAGGTGGCAAGCTTCTAGTATGTTCTAGAACTTTCTAGAAGCTTTGCCTTAAAAACAAAAGGAAAGTCCGCCGCAACTCGATTTAATGACCTGTCACCGAGCGGTCAGATAGCTGTCAGCTCGGTCCAAAACTTTTCCAAACCGTTAGTGTTCGCTTAAGCAGCAACCTCAGGAGGGTGCTTTCCCCCTTTCCCTCTGATGCGTCTCCGCTGTGTGCCAGAGTTTTGGCACGGAGATTTAAGCGCATCTTTCCCCGGTTAGGGAAAAAAGTAGGGACTTTTCTAGCCCTCGGGCTAGAAAAGAAAGTGAGAGAAAACACCAGCGAACACGCACAAACTGAGGGCCAAATGGGTTTTCTATGCCCGACCAAAATTCGAAACGAGGATAAAAACCTAGGGTTTTTAAGGCCACCTTTTTGGCCATATTTTTCTATTATTGTGGGCCTTCGGGTCAATTTTTATACATGTATTTTTTGGGCCTTTCGGCCAATTTTTCTATATTATATGGGCCTTCGGGCTTTTTGAGCCCAAGGGCTGAATTTTTCCCTTTTTTGACGCGAGGCCTTCTGGCCCATTTTTAGTCTTCTAGCATGAGTGGGCCCAAGGCCAATTTTTAGTTTATTCTTATAATTTATTTTATGATTTCGTATTGTGGGGCAGCTCATGTAAACCCCTCCTGTTCGATGGAGGTCTTGAGTTTTGTCCCTTATTTATTATTTTACTGGTTTATTTTATGATTTCCTTCTGAAGGCAGCTCATGTAAACTCCTCCTGTGCGATGGGGGTCTTGAGATTAGCCTAACTTTCTTATTTTCATTTCACGTTTTATTTAATCTTCGGTCACGCCACGACCTGTGAATTGTAATTTTTATTTGGGCCTTAGAGGCCAGAAACTGACAATGTCATTTGTAATCTTTTGGAAAGAATTGAGTGGGACCCCATCCCTCAAGAGTGAGTTAGCGGGTCTCTAAAAGTACGACCCTTGAAAAGAATACGAGCTAGTTCTAAGGTTTGTTCCCCACAGCCGGCAACTAGGAGTTGCCGGCCATATTGTTAATCGAGGCGCAGTTAACACGAAGATTTTAATTGTTTTGTATCATGTCGTTTATTTCAGCTTTAGGTCGGTTTCAAATTAATAGGTCCTAAAAATCTAGGGCGTTTGACTCAAACTCTAAAAGGTATGAGTTGTTTTAATTAATTAATTATTAAGAACTTTCAAGAGAGAATGACCGGCTTCCCTGCCCACTTGTCTATGTGTTAATATTAATGTGTTGTAGTAGTTTTCGTAGTAATGATTGCTTGGCAATCATTACTCACATGGCTTTCATAAACTTCTCAAACACTTTTCTCAAAATATCACAAACTTCTTAAACTTCTGCGCTAAAAGTCGAGTTTTAAATCACTAAAACTCGCATCCAAGTTTTCACAAATTTCCCAAAGTTTAGTAGTTAATATTATTAAGATACATTTAAAATAATAGTTAAGAAACTGACAATATTAGTTATAGTTAGTGTTAGGCAGTATCATGCTTATAGTTGTAACTATGTGTGTAGCCAGGAATAGGTAGGTAGTAATTAATTAAGAAAATTGTATGTATGTGTGTTTGTGTGAATGAACGTATAAATGATATTTCTTGTGGAATTGCGTGATTATATATGCTCTGACTCGTGGAAACTCCTTCTGTCTGACGAAGGTTGCGAGCATTGCCGAGTGAGCGGGAACTCAGATATTAAGCAGGATCAGGATGTGTCTAAGGTTGTATGAACGAATGTATCTAGGATTTGATACGAGTGTGTTCTAGTCTGAATGTTGTATAAATGTAGCTTGAACGTTTGTTATTTGATAGTCCAAGTGCTTGTATAACTGTTGTATACAGACTGTTTAGCTAGGGAATAAGATTACGTAGTTAGGTACTAAGTTGTGTAAGGTGCACGTGGATGTTACAGTTTGTATGATACGATTGACCGTAATAGTCGAGAGTGCGATCGTCTGAATGTGTAGTGACTGTCTGTACGCGTGATTGGTGCGAAGCACCGGAATTATCCCAAAAACCTAGGCAGTATGCAGGAAAACAACGGTAACCAAGCTTTGTATGTATGTCAGAAAGTTGTGAATGCAGAGGCAATTTAGGTTTTGGTTTATAATGGGAAATATACAAATGAGGTATGAACGTCAGGATCTAGGGTCACAGGCATTCCGTATTAAGCCCTTGGTAGTCTGTATTGGGACATCCTCGATTCGTCCGCGTAAGTTACTCTGTACCAAGAGTGCGGACGAATCGCATTAAAAGGGATTCCATAAACTGTTAGTTTTGCATTGATCGACACGCTTTACATTTAATAGTTACGACCTTTAGAAGCATAACGTTTATCGGTTATATATGGTTATTCTATTTCCAAACAAAAAATAATACACCTATCACCGATACCCATTAGCTAAGTTAAGCCCTGTACGTAGTTAGCTCTCAATAATGATTACAGTTGCAGACTTGCCATTTAAAAGAAATATAGTAATACTACATAAGATCAGTATTATTGTAGTTTTTAATCAGATATACTGTTGTTTTATTTCTGAAACAAGTAAACGTCATTATTGCCATTTCTAGTCTGTTCCATCAAGTTCAGTTCGTGTTTAGCCTGTAATAATGACTACAACCGTGAATAGGTGCTGTCTCACATTTGCACCACGTTTGAAGACAGAAGTAACAAACCCAGGTTACTTAATAGTTAGTACGGTTGAAAAATCAACCGTATAAGTGTTCACATTCAGTATTAACCCAAGTATTTCAACTATTTGCAAATGGCAATAATGGACATCAGGAAATCAGGAATCTCGTGTAATGTTGTGTAATAATTAATGGTACACCTGAAATAAAGAAAATAATAAATAATTACGTAGGAAATATGGATAGGGTAAAACGAACCATCTTCTAATCAAACTAACTTTCTGATCTTTTTACTATTTTGGGTTTCGAGCTATGTAATGTTTTGTTAACAGGGAGTTGTTACTGCCCTGAACTCTGGGGCCAGAGAAGGGCCCCAAATGTCTTGAGGTTATTATCAAAATTGTGTAATTATGTTATGCAGGTATAAGAATAACCACAAGTTATCTAGTTAGTGTCAAACTATTACAAATTACGGATCTACTTTCATCTTGGTGTTCCAACCTGGAATAGTGCAAAAACGGAATGTACGAAGTAAAATCACGTCTTTATCCCAATTTCCTGCATGGAATTGCAGGAAATTGCTCAAAAACAGCATTTTTGCTAAAACACCTCCAGAACATCGACGTATTGTTTGCATTTTTCAATTCGGTATCGAAATTGCCAGGAAATTCGGTTATTATGAATAGTTTAAACTTCGCGAGTCCAACTTTGATCTCAGAAAGCCAGAAAGTGAGTAATGGTTGCTGGGTTCGATTCCCGCACCATAATTATGTAACTAATGGGTTTTAACCCATTTGATTCAGGTGCGGAAGTCACAGCAATCCTGCCGGAATCAAGTCCAGATAGTTGGTATTCGAAGATTTTTGGTACTTAATTTTGGTCATATTATTGATAGTCAGTCCGGAGAAGGACAATTGTGGTGGACAGTGAGTCGGATCAGAATCAGTTAGTGAAGGTACATTGATAATCGGATCGAACTTTGGTGGAACTGTTAAGGCAGGAACGGATTGTGAAAAGCACCGGAATTGAATACGGGACCTGAAACCTAAAGGAGCTGTCTTAACATTCTTTTTGATTCTTACAAATTGAACTTTATCCTTTCAACTTCCAAAAGATGAGTTTCACTCTGATTTTCGTCATTCTTACCGAGGGGATTGTTATCCCCACCCTTCTGGCTTAACTATTCTGCAGATTTGGAACGAAACAAGGAAGACTATAAAGAAGATAATTTAATAATTTATATTAATTAATTATTGAAGTTTATATAACCGTACCAGACCGACCCCTGTGCTAGACCCCTCAGGTTCTCCGAATAGCATCCGGGAACAGTGCGCTGTGTGCTCCGCTATAGGAGATTGGAACAGCATTCTTGGGCTCACCCAAGGACCGGCTTTTGTGTGTATCAATTAATTGTCATTAATTATTATTATTATTATTATTATTATTATTATTATTATTATTATTATCATTATCAGTGTTGTCCTTGTTTTAAAGGACTGATAAAGAGATAGACTACACGAACACAAGCATATAGGGAAAGCACAGAGTTTAGCAGTAGAGTATAACAGTTGAGATTAGGAGTCTAATAGTACAGAAGGAGAAGAAGAAGAAGTATCAGCAAAGAGTTGAAGTCTAAAGTCTTGTCCCTCAACCAAAATAATACTTAAAGGTTTAAAATATAACTGGCAACTCTGGCAACCCTGTAACCTGTATTCAGTATCTGTAAACCTATATTTCAGTGGAGAATCTTGTCTCATTGTTGATAGTATCATTAGCGCAATTTATTATCATTATTATTATTATTCTACTATTATAATCATTGTAACTGTTGAGAATTATATTAATTCTTAATAAATTGAAGTGTGCCTTAGAAAGCGTTTACTCTAGGGTATAGTCATTGGATAGAGCTATTGGATCAGGATCAACCTTTCCCTGTACAAGTAAGTGAAAGATCTCGAGTTAGAGATCTTCATCCCTGATCATTGAAGAAGCCCAAAAGAACTGTCCAGTTATAAATCTTGATCAGTTTATCAAGATACGTATCGGAACTCACTGTTGTGAACTGATACCGTTCAGCCTCAAAGAAAGACAAGTATCGACCCCGCTTGTTTCCATTAATATCCTGTGAATCACTCCCCTCTTGTCAAACGAACTCACCACCAAAACCCCACCTAGGTTGGCTACAAGGATACCCGATTTTGGACAAACCACCTTTTGGGAATCCTGTGTCTAAGTTTGCTGACTTCAGCAGACGCGCCGACCCTCCGTGTAAAGAATCTAGTTGCTACCGGAGCCCTAACCGACTAGGTCAAACAAAAAGCAAAGGAAAAGCAAATTTTAATTCAGATCAAAGCAACTTCATTCCACATCGTAATTAGAAAAAACCCAAAGTTGTTAGCTAATCTGAACCTATTGATCCAACAGGCACAATGGGCGATTCGATACACTAGAACTATGTACAGAAATTCGCAGAGAATCTAAAACATTTGGGACATTTTTGTCAGGTCCCTTGGACGAATTGCTCTAAACGCGAGTGCCCTTGTACATGAAAATTTTGCTCAAAAATTGTCCGGAAATTTCGGAATATTTGACTGGAATGAACATGGCATTCTTGAATTAAAAGAGTCATAAAAATGTTAAAATGTTAAAATGGTGGGAAAAAACTAATGACCAACGAATGTTGTTCAAAATCATAAAACCGATGCAACACTGAAAAATCATAAGTGTTGTTGCCCGGCCGGCTTTTTGACTCCCGGCCGGCCGAGCTTGTGAACCCGGCCGGCCGAGCTTGTGAACCCGGCCGGCCAAGCTGGTGAACCCGGCCGGCCGGGTGATGCAAACCGGCCGGCCGGGTCAAACAGGCCGGCCGGCCGGTCAAAAAAGGCCGGCCGGTATCAGTATTGTCCTATTTTTCGTGTATTTTGCAAAATATTTAGCATTAATTGATGCAAACAGTTACTCCTGGTTATGTATAACAGATAAAATCAAGTAATTTTTCTGAAGACCGGCCGGCTAGCCGGCCAGAACCGGCCGGCCGCCGGCCCGGCCAGCCGGCCGGCCGGATTGTCGGCATAGAGGGCCGGCCGGCCGGGTTTTCCTCGCCCGGCCAACAACTCTAGTATATATGTTCCTCTAATTGCAGATGTAACAGCCATTATAATGTACAACATGTATATGACTGTAATTGTAGAAATGCAGCATTGCAACGTAATATGTAAATTAACTTTATTTGATCAGCCTTAATTTGTTTTTGTTACGATTGAGTGCATTTGTTATTAAAATCATTGAAATTGCGTGCAACGGCTGTGCCGCCTAATGTTTGGTGTACAGTAGAGCTGTCTAGGTTGGGAGTTCTGCTGTACACACTGCTGAAGCATTCAGGCAACTGTCTGCTTCCGCAAGCATACTTTGTAGCGCATACTCTGCGTGCATTCAGAGATTTATGCGCACGCAACTTGATGAGGACCTTGATTCTGTGATGCTGCAGCTGAGAACATAAGTTAAAGCAATTTTTTTAAGTTCACCTGGCAGTAACTTGCCCTTGCTGGGAGGCCCTTTTTGTGTGCGTAGTGCGTAGACGCCTCAGATTGTAACATGCCGTTTTAACCGTTTAAAATCAGTTTTAACGAATTCATGCTCACGAACGCATACAGACGCTTACGTGCGCGCGCGTCTGCTCGCGACAGGAACTATGAATGCAAATTTGTGCAGGTCAGTGCAGATCAACACATTAATTTACATCCAGACCTTCCAGCATGCACCGTGCGATAAATAACTTATCCGCACGGGGCACAATACAGATGAGCAACGATCTGTGTAGCGTGCAATCAGCTATATATACGCACGCAAATTAACATAGGAAAGCAGAGAGTGAGTTGTATAACTTAGATTAGGCAATCAGTCTCTCAGCGTGCTGCGAGCGTATGACGTAGTTATAGTAACGCTGAAGTGTGCATTATCTGATTTATAGGCAAAGTCTTTACACAGTAAAAGTACAAATGTGTTCTATAATACTTATTATTCTACCCTGAGATTGAATATTGCAACTGTTTTATTAGCTTTTGGAACTGACTCCTGAAGCAACTGCATTTGCAGCCCATCTTTACAGCATCGTTAACCTCGCTGTTTTGTTTGGGAGAGGCATTATGTGAAAACCAATGTGAAATGTTTTAGTTTAAGTTTGGTGGTTTCAATTTTGCAAACTTAGCATTTTTGAGTATTGAAATTAAAACTTAACAAATTGAGAACACGGAAGCAAGATTAGCTGTCTTATTTCTTCCCGCTATTTCACTCCTTCTGCCACCTCCGGCTTAGATTAGGATGCAGCGATTTCAAGCAACTGAAGCAATTATGCAAATTAGATTTCAATCCGTTGCTTAGTCGATTAGGTATGCAGCGATCTCAAGCTTTGCTCTGAGGGTGTGCAGTTATACTGAAGCAATTATGCAAATTAGATTTCAATCCGTTGCCTTAGTTTTCATGCTGACTGAAACAATAACGGCGGCTTAATTTTTTGTCATCCAAGCTTTTTTAAAAGATCAACTGAACTGACCCAAAGTTTGGAGAAGTGGCGACGTAACAGGTCTGCGGACTATTTGGAGAAATTGTTTGGAGAAGTGGTTACGTAACAGGTTTTGTCAGTCTGAAGGAGAACCCCGTAATCAACCCACATCCTTTAGAAACAAATAGGGGATAAACAATAAATAATAAGGAAAGAAAAAAAAAAAATATATATAAAAAAAAATATTATTTGTTTGGGGGGGGGGTGGGGGGTGGGGGGGGGGGGGGTATATATTTTATTGTATGTTTATATGTAATAGGAAGATTTTGAGCCTTGTTTAGAGATGGCTAGAGAATTTGGTTTTGGGCTAAAAACAAGCTAAAAAGTTGCTAAACTTCTAAAGTTTTCTGTGGAATGTTGAATGAAGCTGTTTTGTGTTAACTCCTGTGTCTCAAACTCTTGACTCTGTGTATGTGATGCAAATGTACTAACTCTGCGAGCTGATTCTTGTGCTAACTAACTCTCAACTAACTCTTTCTTGTGTGCTAACTAATCCTCATGTGTGCTAGGGTCTTTTTGTGCATAGTTTGACAAATCTTTGTGTATAGTTTGACAAATCTTTGTGTGCACTGTTTTCAAACCTTGGTCGGAATTTGTATAGTTTGGAAGTAGTCGGGAATGTCTTTGAAAATGCCTTTCAGTGTCCAGTTAATTGCATGTTTCTGTTTGCTTGGATTGCTACGTTAATTGGTGTGTTTTCCGATTTATGGGTTCAAATTTATGGGTTGGGGTTAATCGGCTTAAAACGAAGATTTGGGGAACCCCATGAGCCCTTGAGCAAACGCATACGTCATGCTTATCATGACGTATGAATCTCCCTTCTAAAAGAAAACGCAAAACTTCAAAGAAATTTCAAAAGGACCGACAGCGAGAGAATTGCACGTGGACAGAGCTGTGACGGGGTTGGGTGACTGACCTAAAGACTTCAGTTTGGGGTTGACTTCGCTGGAGAAAGGTTGTGCGGAAACCTTTGGTCTCTCTATACTGTTTGTGGGCTGTTACGCCTGGATCGTCGTAGTCACTTGTTTGGCCTGTTGAGCCTTGGAAATAGAGTTTTGCTGAAGTTTAGTTGAATTTGTCTGTCACCCCTCACTCTTGTCTACGTTCACTGCATTTCTGTACGATTTCTATTGACCTATTTATTGTGTCATTTCATTCTATTTGGATTTACGAGGACCCAAAGGTATTTCTGGAATTGTCTTTCTACTGAGGTGTAATTGTAAGTTTTGATAGTGAAATCGAAGCCTGTGTTTGTCAAAAATACCATTGTTGAATACGTTGTGACAGTATATTGACATTGTACTTTGTCTCTAGTTGAAGGTTGACCTTAAATTCATGCTAATGTCTGATAGTTGATGAGTAATAAGCAACGGTACAGTAAATTGTCAAAATTACTTATTCTTGTATTTACTGGCTTGACTGATCTTCTAGGGATTTGATCTGAGGTTCAGAGCGGACCATTGTTTTAGCTACGGAAGCTCTGACTAGGTAGTTCCATAGTGAACTGATCTCAAAGGCTAGTGAGCGATCAGTTTACTATTAGGTAGCTTGAGGAGGAAAGAGCCATTTCACCAGTGCTCAGAATCATTGTGTTTGAAAAGATCAAGTTTGCCCGACCCCCAAACTTGTGTACTAGACAGGGCTGAGTTGAATAAAAGTTAGAAATTGAGTCTGTTTAATGATCTCTCAGCTACCAAAAGTCTATTAGCCAAACCTTTTTCTTTACACGTGGAGCCTGCCTGAGAGGAAAATTAATTAGGACGAAGTTAACTTACTGTAATCATTTTGAACGATTTGTAACCTTTTGCTGTTTCTGAATGTTTAACAGTGGCTCCGTCCAATTTTCCTAAAAAGAACTCAAACTTAACTTGAAATCTGATCCCTGGCTTATGAAGTGAAATCCGGTAATAACTTACATTATTATCATCAGTTAATTAACTTTCGTTATTACGTAGTTATAAAGTGCTTGTTTCTTTTCAGCGTGCGGTTGTGAGTGTGCTTGTTAGTATTACCTAGATAGTTACGATAGGAATGTATGAGTGAGATAGGAACAAGTTGCAAATTTTTGGGAACCACAAATTTTTAGCGATTAACATTTTGGAGTGATACAGTTTTCGAAACTTTGGACCGTTTAACAGAAGCTAAAAACTAGCATAATGTCTGATCCAGAGGAACACGAAGTTCCTGAAAATACTGATTCTGACCGAGAGAGTGTTAAAAGCACTAAAAGTGAGAGCGCCGAAAACCAAGCGCTCACAAAATTGACCGAAACTTTAACTGAATTTCATTCTGCGATTCGAGCACAGGGCGTGGCTGCCGCATACAGTTCCGTCCCTGTTTATCATGCACATGCTTCAGAATCTTTTGACGAGCACGTGGAGCATTATGAGCGATTCTGTCAGGTGATGAGCTTCGATGAAGGGCAGACAATTCTTACCTTTTCCAGTTCTTTGCGCGGGAGGGCCCTAGAACTTTTCCGATCAGTTCCAAAAGCTAGCAGGGGAAGCTGGGATGAGCTGGTAAAAGCTGCCAAAAAAGTGATGACCCCTCCCCATACCGCCCTTCATGCGTCTTCTTTAATGTTTCAAGTTAAACAGGAAAAAGGGGAAACTGTAACTGATTATTTGATGCGCCTAAATCGGTACGCCCGGCTGAGTTTCAAGGAGGAGGACGGGTTTAATGAACAACAGTTGGAACTTTTGAAACTTCGATTGTTTTTGTTTGGATTGAGAAATGATTTGAAAGTCAGAGTACCTCCCGGGTGCAAAACTTTGGAACGGGCAGTTGAAAAAGCCTTACAGGCTGAGGGAGAGTACCCAGGAGAGGCCTATCCTTCCTTTTTGGAACCTAGTTTTATGAGCGAAAAGAGCGCTCCCGCAGCCATTGCCGAAGCCGAAAAGGCAATGAAGGATTTGAAAATTCGTTTTGAGAAGTTAGAGGCCGAAACTAACAAAAAGTTGGGAGGTGCTAGCCGATCAGACCGTGGTCGCGAATTGCCTCCCGGTACTACCTGTTTCAATTGTAACAAACCTGGACATGTTCGGAGAGAATGCCGCCAGCCTGGCGGAGGAGCCTATAGAGGTGGGAACCAAAATTCTGACCGAAACCCGCCTGGAAATTCGGGAAAGTTTAGAAATTCTCAAAATTCGGGAAACTACTCTCGAGACTTTCGCAACCGGGATTCTAGGAACGTGGGAAACTATTCTCGTGACGAACGCAACCAAAATTCTGACTCCAATTGGAGAGAGAGACGGGGAAATTATTCTGACCGTCGTGATGGGCAAAATTCCAATAACTACCCTCCCCGACGTGACGATCGCTATGATCGTCGCCAGAATTGGGATCGGCGAGATCCCAGGGAAAACATGCCCGCAGAGATGAAAAGGGAATATGGACCGAAGTTCGCGGTGTCGTATTCCAAGACGCAGGGACACGGTTATGAAGATGGTAGGGAGAGCCCCAACGACAGAAGAAGGTGGTCCGGTAGCTCGGACTCGGGGGGTGGTGAACGTTACTCTGACCCGCCCGGGAGGTCCTCCGGTTATCGGCGACAGAATCGGTCAGGCTCTGACTCGTCCGGACAGTATACAGTCAGATCTGTTAGGAATGTTTCGCGGAACTGTATGATGCATGCCCGGCGCTGTCTCGTCTCGCCGCATTTTGAGCACAAAGTCATGATGTGCCGGCAGCCTTTAACTTGTACTTGCCTCTCTAACCAAAGCCAAATTAGGCATGTTTCGCCGGCCCGATCTCTGAGTCTCAGTTCTATGACCTCCACAGAAGAGGAATTGTTTGTCCCAGTTACTTCTAGCCAAATTCGCGCAAGAAATTTGACTGGCCGTGGTCACGAGAAAATTGGTGAATGTGAACGTTCAAAAGCAGAAAACATGACCACTGGCATCCAATGTGAAATTAGGACAGATGAACTGATTGAGAGCGTGACTGAGACGAGTGTGAGACTCCCACCAGTGGAGCTAGGGACTGTTGTTAATCTGTTATGCATGCCGTTTCTGTCTGTGTATGTGGCTTTGGGGGTTATGCGAAAATTTGCAGTGCCGTTTTTCTGGTTTTTAATGACCGCGCTAGTTGCCTCGGCACAGGCACAAACCGTTTCTGACTCTTCTTCTTCACACTTTCTAGCCGATGAAATTGCCAAAATTGGAACAGTAGTTTTACCGCGCTGGGGGGCAGTCCTGAGTCCAGCCGGAATAGGGGTGATATCACAAAAAACAGAGTATCTCGCGTTGATCGTTCAACTAGCCGTACCCCCCATAACTCCGCATTGGAAACCGCCTGAGTGGGCGAACGAAGAGGATTGCATTGACCTCACCACCGGACAGACTAAGGCCGATCAATATTGCGTCCGCATGATCAACCAAAGTTGCCCGCAGCATGATTTTTTAGATAAGGAAATTATGCAAATTAAAGCCGAATATCGGAAATTATACTCCGGCGTCTTGAATACCCATTTCTATTCAAAATTGCTGGCAAGTCTCTGTAGGTCAACGCCGGGTGTGTGCTCCTCATATGCTATGTCTGAAAATTCGCATTCACGTCCAAAACGTTTTATTGAATTTCTACTGGCCGGAGCCCTGGGAATAGGGGGAATTGCCAATAGTTTGGCTAATACCTATCACATGGGAAAGCTAGACGGTAAAGTGCAAGCTGTTGAGCAGGGTTTTCATACTTTACGAGAGGAGCAGCTCAAAATTACTGACTCGGTCAAGAAAATTGTGCATGCAAACGAGGAGATCTATGCATTTCTACACCATACGGTACAGGATCTGACCACTTTGATAATTCGGGCCAGATGTTCAAATTTCTCGTACATGAGACAAATTTACATGCAGTTGCTGGCTCATATTTTCACCTCGTCCCTGAGGGACGGACTGAATTCAGTAATGCATGCAGGGCTACGTTCGGAAATTACACCCAGTTTGGTAAATCTACAGACCTTGAAAGAAATCATACGAAATCACCCCTCACTGCGGAATTCGCTGCTGTCACAGGAGCCCAGTTTGGTGTATCAGTTCGGGAAAGTTTATCCCATTAAAATTGATTTCGAGACTCTACGATTTGGTTTCATGTTAGAAGTGCCTGTCCCCATAGAACAGGAAGTGCGTCCACTGTACGCAGTTCACAACGTTGGGTACAATTCTAGGGAACGGGGCGTCACTGCGCTAGCACCCATGCCTGACTATGCTCAACGGTTGGATACGGGGGAAGTGAGAGAGATAGATGTTTCTGAGTGTAGGACCGCTCCCGGTCTTTGGTTCTGTCCACCAAACGCCATTGTTACTAGCTTAAAGGCAAAATGTTTACAAATTTTGATTTCATTTTCTGATGAGGCCCTAAAAAGGGAGTATGCTAGTTGTGCCGAATACGTTCAAGTTAAAGTCTTAGACAATTCGACAGTTTATCGTACCACCCCCGCTGGGGTGCTGATTCGCACAAATTATACAGAAGTTATTGTTGCACGATCTCCGGCCCTAAACCACGTTGCGGAGGGCGAGCGAGTCGCTGTGCCAGGCACTGGCACCCTGTGGTTCGAGCATGGGCAATATCTTCACTTGATCATCGGAAATACTATTTTGACCAGCACACTGGGAGTCGCTCGAACCACAGTGACAACTGCAGAACTACGCGAAATTGTAGTCCCGGCGCCTTTGGGCCGGATCCCGTTACATTTCACAGAACTTTCTACTGCTGAATATGAAAATGAACAGGCACGCAACTTAATACATAATCAGATGCGAAAATATGTGCACCTACCCTTAATTCCCTTACAGCTAAACCACGGTCTGACCATAGTAATTATAATTATCTTGATTGGTTGTGTAATCGTATGGTGGGTTACGCCTTGTGGACGGAAATTCCGCGACAGGGTGCGTAGGAAACCTAGACCAAGTCCGCCGCCACTGCGGCCTAAGATTTCAGCTCCCGTTGATGCACGTCGGGTTAACGAGTCTGTGTTCAGTGACGACGATGAACCGACCGTTGAATTAGGATCTGTTTCTCCGGAGGAGGAAACCATACCTCTCCGCTCGAAGGCTCCGCCCGTTAATGAATCATTAGACAGGGTACGAAAGGCGGCAGCCAACCGTTGTCAGGCTACACCAGGATATCGCCCTTTGGCACGGGATACCTCAGTTGCCTCATCCATGTCCGATTATTGCGCTGACCTGGAGGCAAGTGCTCAGCTACTAACTGATGATAGCCAGGATAGCCGTACCTCCCCTTTGATAGACTTACATATAGGGAATCGTAGGGGTAGCGACTGTCGGATAGTCAGGTTTTCCCGGCAGGATACTAAGGAAAATACTGATTCGGAGGACGACCGCATTAAGGGCAGGGCTAGTACTGAGCATTCCGACGCTGCCACGAGTCCATTTAAAAGGCCAGGAAAAGCTAAAGGACCACAGGTGGTGGAAATGGACCCACAAGGTGGTGGTGCTCCTGCGCGGGCTTCCTCCCGCAACTTCCGTAGACCCGTCAACGCGCACTCGGTTCTGATGGTTCGCACGGTACCACTCTTGATTAGCCTAGTGATTTTAGGACAACCGGTTCAGGCACTTTTCGACACGGGAGCATTGGTTTCGGCCATGTCCTCGGGTTTAGTTAAACGACTAGGACTCCGCTTGGAAGCAGCTGATCCTGCCCAGTATATACGGACAGCCAATGGGGAACGATGTACGGTTGCCGGTGTAGTCACAGCCCCAGTGTTCTTTCAAGGAGCTGAACGGCAAATGCCGAACAGGAAATGGCAATTCTTAGTAGTCGATAATTTAACTGTTGAGTGTATTATCGGATCAGACTATATGATCACCTTCCCGGGGGAAATTTCTCTAGATTTAGGACAGCATACGATCACCTGGCCAACTCCGGGAGGTACTCGGATCACTCTACCTTTTCAGACGCCCGACACACAGCGGGTACGAGGGTTAAACCTGGTCGGAGGGATGCCGCATGGAAAACACCCACGGGAACAGGACCCCAATGCCGTCTCCGTACCCCATCGACCCCTACCCATGATCCTAGTAGACATAGGTGAGCAGCCTATACAGGCCTTGGTAGATACAGGGGCAAACTTAAGTCTGATGAGCGAGGATTTGGTACGCACGTTGAAACTACCGCTGTTACCACTGTCACACACCCCACGGGCTGAGGGAATTAACGGACAAACTTTAAAATTTCGGGGTGCAGTGCGAGTGCCTGTTGGGTTCTATGACACACCCGGGGTGAAAATCATGCATACGTTCTTGGTCCCTAAGGGACTAGCTGAGGATTGCCTCATTGGAACCGATTTTATCCTAGCGCATGGTGGTGAAATGGCGTTAAACTTTCAAAAGGGCGAGTTTCAGTTGAAAAAGGCCACGCATCCGCTTATGACGGCAAAATTAATACAACACGCCCCTCTGACAGAAACTGCCTTTAGAGTCTCTGCCATGCGGAAGGTGGTAATACCTGCCTATGCAGAGGTGGCAGTGCCAGCCTTAATTGAGAGTATGCAGCCGATAAACTATGAGGGAATTTTCGAGCCAGAAAATACCAAATTCGAGCTCGGTCAGCCGAATTTGCAAGTTTTGCCTGCTTTGGTAAATTTGAGCCGACAGCACATACCTGTGCTTATGAGAAACGAGACTGGCCAAGATCATACTATCTACGAGAACACCACTCTCGGGAATGTAGTACCTAGGCGGGAATTAGGATCCGAAAAGGGAACCTCTCCCTATGCAAAGTTGCGCGATGAACATGGGGAAACTATCCGGTTGGGCAATCATTTTCGGAATAAACTCACTCGAGCCATAGAGAGGCATTCTCACCAAGTGAAGGCGTTCAAAAGTATCCGACCATGTGTTTTCACCGATCTTTCTGAGCCAATGCAAAAAATCTCCTTTGATCAAAGTAATTTATCTGATTCAGAAACGGGGCAGTTTTTGGGATTGTTGAATGCAAACCAAAGTTGTTTCTCTCAGCATCCCTTCGATATAGGAAAGTGTACTATTTTTCGCGCTCATATTAACACGGGGGAAGCTAAGCCCATCTATGCTACGCCTTACCGACTCCCGGTACACCTTAGACAGCCGCTCCTAGAGGAACTGACGGAAATGCTAAAGTATGGCTTAATCCGTCCATCCACTAGTCCCTGGAGTTCACCCATGATCTATGTTCCGAAGCCTGGGGGAAAATTGCGCCTGTGTGTGGATTTTCGCAAAGTAAATAAAATCAGTGATCCCGATGTCTATCCTATACCTAGGATAGATGATATTATGACCTCACTGAAAGGATCAAAATTCTTTTCCACTATTGACTTGAGCAAGGGGTTTAACCAAATTGAGCTGGACGAGGAATCTAAAGCTAAGGCCAGTTTTAACACCTTTCATGGACAATTTGAGTATAATGTTTTGCCTTTCGGGTTGAAATGCGCGCCCGGAAATTTTCAGCGCTGCATGGAGCGCATTCTCGGGGATCTCCAGTGGAAAAAGTGCATCATCTATATTGATGACATTCTCATTTTTTCTAAAACTTTTGAGGAACATCTCGAGATAATGCAGGAAGTTTTTGACCGATTACGCGCTGCCGACCTTAAAATGAACCCGGAAAAGTGTCATTTTTTAAAGAAATCTGTTACCTATCTGGGGCATATCATCTCTGAGCAGGGAGTCGAACCACTCAAGGAAAGAATTCAGGCCATTCACGATTTAGCCGTCCCCAAAAATATTAAGGATGTGGAAAGTTTTTTAGGCATGTGCGCATACTATGCAAAGTTCATTAAGGGATTCGCCCACCTTGCCGCTCCTCTCTATTCGCTCAAAAAGAAAGGGGTACGATTCGTTTGGAATAACACCCACCAGCAGGCTTTCGAATTGCTCAAGAAAAGCTTAATGGAGGCTCCCGTGTTGTCGCACCCCGACCTAGCCAAGGGATTCGTCCTTCATACTGACGCGTCGGATTTGGGGTTAGGAGCAGTGTTGTCTCAGGAGCAGGATGACGGAAAATATCATCCCGTCGCATACGCGGCACGCTCTCTGAAGAAATACGAGCGAAATTATTCAACACATGACAAAGAGTGTTTAGCCATGAAGTTTGGGATTGAACATTTCAGGCACTATTTGTACGGGGGACCCCCATTCACTCTGTTTACCGATCATTCCGCCTTACGGTGGCTTATGAAGCACCCCCCTCGAAATTCGCGACTTGCCCGCTGGCAGATGACTTTTTCTGAGTATGATTTCGAGATAAAACACCGAAACAACCCCCAACTGCGAAATGCGGACGGATTATCCCGCAACCCCCTCTTCGCTGACATCGCACGCGGAGTTAAGGGGAATACAGGCGATAGCGAACGCAACGGTGTACCTTTACACCAAGAGGAAAGCGAAGAGTTTGTAGCGCATATAAACTCGGTAGTGATCAAGAGGGACCGCACACCTACACGCGATGAAATCGCACCGATAATTTCGCGAAATCGAGCCCGCAAGAGCACGTCCGCCCTGCGATCTAAAGTTTCCAAAATTTCGCAAGCTTCCGGATCAGACGAGTCTGAGCACAGCGAGCCGACTCCTAAGAAGCAACCGCGTCTGCCCCCTGGGCCAGAGCTGCTGGAATCTGACCAGGATGCAGAATCTCACCAGACCACGCTGGAGTCTGAATCTGACTCGCCCCTTCCTCAAAAGATGGCAGGGAACAGTGAGTCCACTGAGAGTGAACCGCTGCGTGCTGAATTCAAATCGACCGAAACCGGCCGACGGAAACGTAAGGGTAGACTTAGCGCAAACTTCGGAGACGTTTTTGAAGTCGCTGTCCGTGACAACTCGAATGTAATTTTGAATCCCAAATCCTGGAGCAAACTGCAAGAATTGCAGCAAGATGATTTGCTCCTCGGGGAGATTATGACGTACAAGCAAACTCATAGACTGCCGAGTAACTTCAATAGGGCTGTACGGATCGCTGCTCTCGCTGAGCAATGCGACCTGCGTGAAGGTGTCCTAGTGCATCTGGAGCGTATGCGCAACACCACACTGGAGGTCTTGGCCGTGCCGGAAGTCCTCAAAGAGGAGGCACTAGCCGCGTGTCATGACAGCCCATACGCTGCGCATGGCGGTCAAAACAAAACTTTCTATCGGCTAGCCGAGCACTTTTGGTGGCCTGGAATGCGTACTGATGTCAAAAATTGGATTCAATCCTGTCCACGGTGTCAAAGGCGGAAAGGGCCTCCTCGAAATCCTCGAGCCCTGCTGCGACATCCTCCGCTGGCTTTAGAGCCTTTCGAGCGCGTGCATTGTGACTTGATGGATATTTCTAAAACTTCTAAAAGTGGGATGAAGCACGTCCTTAGTTTCATTGACGCATTCTCGAAATATGTTATTGCCATACCCATCAAGAATAAGACTGCCTATACAGTGGCCCAAACTTTTCTTGAGTTTATCATTTTGCAATACGGATCACCCAAAACTCTAATTTCGGATCAGGGTAAGGAATTTGTAGCAATCCTGAATAAGGAAATTTGTGCACTTGTCCAGACGCGGAAACTTGAAACTACCAAGTACCATCCCGCCGCTAACGGACAGATCGAGCGTTGGCATAGAACGCTATTAGATATGTTGGCCACGGTTTCCGAAAACCACCTAGAATGGGACAACATGGTCCCGTTTTGTCAATTCGCCTACAACACCTCCATAAACGCTACCACTGGGGAGACACCACATTACCTGTTGCACGCCTGGGACCCAGTCTTACCCAGTGCTACTAACGTGTCAATCCCCACCGACCGCAAATATTCTGGTTTTGACTATGTTCGGGAGGCCACTGAGGCTATACAACTAGCCTGGTCACTGGCCCGCGAAAAAGCTGCCGCCGCCCGTGAGGTACAGGATGAGCAGTACAATAAGAGAGCGGTAGAGCCAAATTATCAGGTGGGAGATTTAGTTCTGATCAAGGCATCTAATGTCGCTAAGCGTGATCAAGTTTATAAATTGCTCGATAAGAGAACCGGCCCATATAGAATAGAGAAAATTTTTGGATGTGTAGCTACGGTGTACCCGGCAGGGAACCGCCGCGCCAAGCGGGTTAACATCCAGTTCAATAACATGCTTCCATGTGTTGAACCCCGGGTAATTACGGCACCTATTCACGAGCACGATGAGGATCAGGAATCCAATTCTGGAACGCCGGAACCTTCGGTTCCAAAGAAACTAGTTACTGCTAAAAGCCGGCTCCCCCTCCTGTTCCAGTGGAAAGCAAAAAGGCTATTAAATCCGCCTCTGACCGTCAAAAGGAACAGGAGAACAGACCTGCGCCGCAGACGCGTGCCTCCAGACGAAAGAGTGCACAGCAACTAGAACCCCCACCCGACGAGCGCCCAAAGGTGGCCTCAACTTCTGGGAAAAGGGTTCCGCTTTCCCCAACTCAACAGAAAGGGAAGGGACCACAGCTTAGGCTACTGAGTGATCATTCTGCAAGCGAGGATAGCGACGCGCCGCAATACCTGTCAGATGAGTCACTTTCGCAACAACAGGATCCTCTATACTATAATAGACGCAAATTCTTTAATCCTATCGACGAAAGGTGGCAACAAAGAATGGCTGCACTTCGGGGCTTCCGGGTTCGTCACCGCTTACCTGTTTTGATGCAGCACATGCCGCTATACGAACCATATGAGGTGATAGACGTATTAGGGGATGGAAATTGCTATTATCGTGCACTCTCCCTTGCGCTAACAGGTTTAGAAGATTCTTGGGCTGACATTCGACAGGATCTGTATGAATTTCTCTGTACCTATGAGCATAAGAGACGGTTTAAGAATATGTTCACTGAAATGAAGGAAACCAAGAAACGATTGCAGAAAGCTGCAGAATTCGCTACAGATGATGAGTTATTTCTGGCCGCAGCTTGGTTGCACACCCCAATAATGTCTTACTCTAAATTTGGGAAGGAATGGGCTTGGCAACTTTTTACACCCGAGGCACTTCTCGGAAGGGAACAAGAGTATGAGCGCTGCATTCTTTATCTTTACAACCTCAATAGCGATCACTTCATGGTAGTGCTGTCGGTAAGGGAACCCCTCCATGGCAAATGGCCTACAGGCAAGGATCCCAAAATTAGCACCCTTGAGTTGACTAGCAGTTCTTCGCGACAATCCTCCCCACCTGAAGCATCTGATAAGACTCCTCCTCAGGCAGATGTTAAGAAACTATTTGCGAATAGCCCTCTATTCTCGGGCCCTTCGCCGCTATTTCAGAACCCTTTTCGTCGTTCGCAGCGACTAACGCGAACCGCTTCAGATCCCATTAAGGATCAGCGTTCGTCTGAGTAACTACTTGGACGCTAAACCAAACTGTGATTTGTAAAATAGTATCTACTGTAAATTTGTAAAGTTATCTTTTGTTTCTGAGCAAGTTTTTGGCAGGATGTTTTAAAAGTGTACAGCTCTGTCACCGTGCTTAGCACGCTAAACTGTAAAGTTTGCAAACTGTTTTCCTTCTGGCTGGATCCAAACTGCTCTAACTGCGACTTTTAGAATTGTTTGTGAATAAGAGGTCCCGGCAATAACATCAAAGCCGTCGATCTAGAACTAGGAATATGTTAAAGTTGCTCCATGATGGGCATGGCTTCGGTACATACCATCAGTACCAAGAGGAAGAACTGTTTTAAGTGAAGCCGATCCGCTCCAGGTTGGGCACAATACCTCGGATCCAACAACTTCCGATGGTCTCGGCAAAGTTCGCAGAGGTTATGGTCCTCCAATTTTGTATAGCTAGATTATAAAATGCAGCAATTCTACATTCAATCTGAAACACCGCTGCAATCCAAAGCTAGGGTTTCCTTTTGAAACTTAGCCCCATAAAAATGTAGAAAATTGGATCAAAAACATCATAAAATATGCAAGTTTGTTATCCGGGTTGGTTGTACTTTTGTATAGAGAGATTTATTTGCCCAAAAACACAAAATGTACTAGAAAAAGCAACATTGTTAACGAAAATACCTAAAAAGTTACATAATATCGAAAACCAACAAAAATAATACAAAACCATTTTTCTTTTTACTTTTGCTATTTTTACTGTATTTTGTGCAATGACATGACTGCAATGATTTTATGTTTCTATGTAATGTGATTGAAATGCAATGCCTTAGGTGGCTACAGGAATATTACTAATCATGTGTTTGTTTATTTATCGATGTTAGCTAGTTTGTGTTGCATGCAACTAATACTCACTGCACTGTGTATTGTTCAAAGTAATCTGGAAGGGATGGGTAACCCAATGTTTAAGCATTCTAACTGCGTTTTTGAAGATCTAATTGTAGACTTTAACTTTATCAAATTGTGGTTTCGTTGATGACTCGTGCACAGGGTGAAAAGTATTAAAAAAGGGAAAGCTAAGTGAAATAGAAGTTGAAAATTATGTTTGCACTTTAGAAAGTGGTAGAGAAGCATGGCTCCAAAGTTGATCGTTGATGTTTTTCCGTCGGTCGATAAAGTTGAGGGTGATGATGTTGAAAGTGAACCCATGGGAATGGATTGCCCCGTTGAAATGCAGGGGCCCTATCGTGAACCGAATGCACTTCCTGACGGTTTGAAAATGCTACCTGGAACGGTAGATGTTTACACTGATCCTCGTATGGCTGGTCTTTTTAAAATTAACTGTCGAATTCATTTGCAAAGTCCCCTTTTGGCACAAGTTTGCACATTTCTTTGCGTTGAGTGCTGGTGGCGTACTGCGTTGAGTTATTTTGGTGTCCCCATTACTTTATTTCCGTTGCATGATGATGTTCGTTTGTCCCGGGATCCCCTAAAACTGAGGTTGCGCCAGCTCGTCCCCTCTTCTGGTGGTGGGATGTTCCGCTGTCCTAACGTTAAATGTCAGTCGCCGTATGTTGTAATTTTGCATGAAATTGATGGGTGGTATTACACTAATGGAATGCAATTATTATGCAATGAAGCTAAGTTGTTGCTTGCCCGCATGCCTTATGTTCTGCATGATGTTATTCCGCATGATGTTCTTGATTTTCGCATGCGCATGTCCCGTGAATGTCCTGTCTATCATCCTAATGTTCTGTAAGGTCCTAGGTTCCTCTCCCACTTACCCTTAGTTACATCTCTTATCCTATTAATCCTGTAAGATCATTTTTGAGCATTAGTTCACCACCATCAAGAATGCAATAACTGCTAGGTACATCTCCTACGAATATTTGGTCTATCTGCTTCTTACCCACCTTCCTTTCTGTTACAGTATCATGGCTGAGCGCGTTTCTACCTGGATCGCCCGTCATTTCTCCAGCGAATCCTCCAGTTCCCAATCCTCCTCTTCTGACAGTTCTGTTGCTCCTGAGATCCAGTTCCCTTCTGATTCTTCGGATTCTGGTGATCTCCCGGTTCCCCGTCCTCTGATCCATCGGTTTCTTCATTTCCCTGGTCCCGAGGGAGAGTGGCTCCTGTCTGAGGCACAGAAAGGTCCTCTGTGCGAATCCGCCTGCCTGCCGCCGGAGATCAAGATCTGCTATCATACAGGAAAGGTTTACTGTGGACCTGCGTCTGCAGGTATTCTTCGACCGTATTCCCCCGCTAGTTTGTTAGGTCCTGAGGTGGTGTCATGCTGTGTCGCTCTTTGTGTTCACTGTTTCTGGCGCTTTAAGTTTTCGTACTATTCTGTTCCTTTCCGTTTCTATCCTGTCCCCCTTCAGTTACAGTTTGATTTCTTCCCCACTAAGGCCCTACTTTTGAAGCATGCTGAGCAGTTGCGCCCTGCTAATCTGATTTGTCCCAATCGTCTCTGTATGAGTGAGTCTGTTATCATTTTGCATGAATTGCCTGGTTTCCGGGGGCGTGGCAGAACTTTTCTGCAGCACTCTGCCCCCCGGATCTATTCTTTGCTTGCTAATGCGCATCGTGCGCATCCCCTACTTCCGCATGATCTCCTTTCTGTTGATTTTTAAGGCACGGTTTGGTTGTTGTTTCGGGTGGTCCCCATTCCCCTAAAAGCGAGAAGTTTGAAGTCCCTTGTCCCCTTGTAAGATCTATTTGAAGTTTAATCGTGAAAGGCAAAATGAAAGTGCAGAACTCTAAATACTGGCACAAAAGAGCGAGAATTCCCTGTTTATGCAATGTTTAAACGAATCCCACTTCTGAAGTTGAATGTCCCGTCCCTGTTGTTGTACTGTTACGTTGCACTGAACACCACTAACCTCTGTATGCATGATCACACGTGTGAGGTAACAATAAGCTAACACGGTAATGTCCCCTGACTTTACGGCCCAAAACCATGGCCGGCCCAATTGACCCTTGACACACAGCGAAAGGAGGAGAGTTGCTTATTGTTATCAACGTTTCAGCTGTATTCCGTTTTATCTCTTGTATTTCGTTGGTTTTCCATGTTTTCAGTTGTTTGCAGCCACAGCATCTCACCAACGCACCAGTTTTCTGTAGTTTCACTGAAGTAGTAGTTTGCACCGATATCCTAACGCAGATGAATAATAACACGTTTCGATGAGTAGAACTTTAAAAGTCATGAACGCACCATACCTGTGAGGAAGTAGCGTTAAATGTTTGTAGGATACCGTGGGAGTAGTAATGCTTATCTGTTAACCCGTGCCCATGTCTGTACTAGTTTTAGAAGCCCTGTTTTTCCCGTTTGCCTGACTGTTCCTGATCTGCATTAGAGCCAAGGGATCACTGCACTGGATGGCCTGCTTCACAATTCAAGAGCTTAACTTCACCTGGACTGAGTTGCACCTTTTTTGTTTTTGTGTTGTTTCTTCTTCACCCTGTTGCACTGCTTGAGTATGTATTAATTTGCTGGTTACCCTAAAATGCTTTACTAACCATAGAGAATTGCGTGCACTTCGAAAACTTATCTGAAGGATCTGGATTGATTTTTAGTAGCACGAACGCGCACTAGACTAATACGATACTCGCGTCATACGACTGAATTTGATGGCTTTTCTTACCGCTGTTGTTTCGTTTTGTTTCGTTTTTGCTACCATAAAGGCTTAATTGAACTAACTGTGAACTGCTTTTGCTTCGCTTCTGTTTGTCTGTGGGTGATTTCTTATCCACCGTACTGTGGGTACTATGTCTCATTTTGTCGTTCGATACATTCTAGGCTGTTTCTCAGCAATGGCGTTTTTGGGTTCTTTTGGCTCGATGCAGTGGTTCACCATCAGTACAGATCGGATCATCCGTCAGCCCTGGTAATCATCGTCACGTCGCTGCTCCGTCAGCTTATCCCGGAACTCTCATGTCTGGGATACCATCCATCGCTGCTCCGTCAGCTTATCCCGGAACTTCGCCCTCCAGAACTGTCCTACCTCGCCGCTCCGCCGGCTTTTCCCGGCACTCCAGAGAACTGCTAAAACACCCCCTCATATCATCGAATCGTCAGTCCTGCCGCGCCTGTGCATTCCCAGCACACGCGGTCCGCCCCACAGTCTCCTGGTTGCCTCCCTGCTGGAAACGTCACCAGCCCTCCGAAGACTCGGCCATAGACTCTATTCTGGCCGCTGCACAGACTGCTAATTTATTTCCACCGGTGAAGCCCATTTTTGATCACGATTTTTGAGTGACTAGTAAACTAACACTGTGAATGCACTGCATCGTCTGTATTATACTGTCTTGTTTATCGCCATTTGCTTTTGCACTATTCACTAAGCTTGTACCTTTTTCGACTGATCGTAAGGTTATTATTTTCACTGCACTGCATGTACCATACCTATACCCTAATCTTAAATGACCGTATTTGTGCTTTGCTGACCATTTTATCTACTTACTGCTGCTTACCTTCTTGTCTTGATAATCCACACCCCTAGTGTAACTTTGTACCATTTTTTGCGGTGGAGAGTGTAATAGGAAGATTTTGAGCCTTGTTTAGAGATGGCTAGAGAATTTGGTTTTGGGCTAAAAACAAGCTAAAAAGTTGCTAAAGTTCTAAAGTTTTCTGTGGAATGTTGAATGAAGCTGTTTTGTGTTAACTCCTGTGTCTCAAACTCTTGACTCTGTGTATGTGATGCAAATGTACTAATTCTGCGAACTGATTCTTGTGCTAACTAACTCTCAACTAACTCTTTCTTGTGTGCTAACTAATCCTCATGTGTGCTAGGGTCTTTTTGTGCATAGTTTGACAAATCTTTGTGTATAGTTTGACAAATCTTTGTGTGCACTGTTTTCGAACCTTGGTTGGAATTTGTATAGTTTGGAAGTAGTCGGGAATGTCTTTGAAAATGCCTTTCAGTGTCCAGTTAATTGCATGTTTCTGTTTGCTTGGATTGCTACGTTAATTGGTGTGTTTTCCGATTTATGGGTTCAAATTTATGGGTTGGGGTTAATCGGCTTAAAACGAAGATTTGGGGAACCCCATGAGCCCTTGAGCAAACGCATACGTCATGCTTATCATGACGTATGAATCTCCCTTCTAAAAGAAAACGCAAAACTTCAAAGAAATTTCAAAAGGACCGACAGCGAGAGAATTGCACGTGGACAGAGCTGTGACGGGGTTGGGTGACTGACCTAAAGACTTCAGTTTGGGGTTGACTTCGCTGGAGAAAGGTTGTGCGGAAACCTTTGGTCTAACTATACTGTTTGTGGGCTGTTACGCCTGGATCGTCGTAGTCACTTGTTGGCCTGTTGAGCCTTGGAAAGAGAGTTTTACTGAAGTTTATTGAATTGGTCTGTCACCCCTCACTCTTGTCTACGTTCACTGCATTTCTGTACGAGTCTATTTTATTGTGTCATTTCATTCTATTTGGATTTACGCGGACCCAAAGGTAGCCTGGAATTGTCTTTCTACTGAGGTGTAATTGTAAGTTTTGATAGTGAAATCGAAGCCTGTGTTTGTCAAAAATACCATTGTGAGTAACCATGTGACAGCATATTGACATTGTATTTGTCTCTAGTTGAAGGTTGACCTTAAATTCATGCTAATGTCTGATAGTTGATGAGTAATAAGCAACGGTACAGTAAATTGTCTAAAATTACTTATTCTTGTATTTACGGCTTGACTGATCTTCTAGGGATTTGATCTGAGGTTCAGAGTGGACCATTGTTCTAGTTACGGAAGCTCTGACTAGGTAGGGACCATAGTAAACTGATCTCAAAGTTAGTGAGCGATCAGTTTACTATTAAGTAGCTTGAGGAGGAAAGAGCCATTTCACCAGTGCTCAAATAATTGTTTTAAAGGAACAAGTTTGCCCGACCCCCAAACTTGTGTGATAGAAAGGGCTGAGTTGAATAAAGTTCCAGAATTGAGTCGTTGAAGTGATCTCTCAGCTCCGAAAAGTCTATTAGCCAAACCTTTTTCTTTACATATATTGATTTCTGCCACTGTGTTTGTGTGTGCGCAAGTCTGCGCTGAGTTGTAATTTTGTCATGTGGTTGACCTTCTTGTCTCAGAGTTGACGAGACGTTATCGTTTCGCCATAGATCCTTCATTCCACGATATTGACGGAGTTTATGCGGTGGCTGCATTCTCGATCCAAGCTGCTGCTGGTCCGTCAATGTTGAGAACCCGCTTTATTTCTCCAGGCCAAACAAGAGTTCAATAGGATTTTCCCTCAACCGCGCGCGTTTACTTTTTTGTGCAGTCCGACGTGTTTTTCCTACGCCGCTCAGCATAGTTGCAAAAATTCAAAATATCCAATTTTGTGCAGTAAATTTCTTTTAAAAATTTCTGATTGTTCCAAAAAGGAAGTTTATTATAACATCTGATGGCTGAAGTTACTGTCGCTGTAGTTGCGCTAAAGCATAGGTAAAGGTAATAATTTTCTTTCAATGCGATAACGTAATGACTTTGTGTAATTAAAACGAAAATCCAATCATTTTAACTTTTTGATATGTATATAACTACCGCATCTTTGGTATACAAAACATGTTCAACGTATTTCTCAAAGTGTGTGACTCTTCGAAAAAACCGTGTTTGTTGTCGGAAAAGGATTTGTTGTGACCTCTGTTACTGCTTCTAAAGTCGATATTTTAAAAAAGGAGACATTTCGGAGAGAATTTAGAAGTTTATGTGTTTAGAACTGAAACTTGAGTGCAAAATCAGAAGCTGATTTTAACTTCAGCAATTGTTTTAACAAAGTTTATTTGCTGCTTGTATTGCTTCATATTTATAATAAATTCATTGTGGTTGGAATTTACAATATTTTCAATAAAAACTAATCCGCATCAAAGTCTGACTGTGGCTAAAAAGAGCCACAGCTATTTGGTACAGAGGCATGGAATGATATAACAGGTGTCCCACGAATAATTTTAATTCTGACTGCAAAAATCTGAAAAATTGCAGTATTTCTAAAGTTTCCTAAGCAAGTTTTAGTAAACCAAATTAGCTTCATTGTGTCCATTTAAATAAGAGGAGAAAGTGCCAGCAACATTTTGAGAAAAGAGCTCAACTCAAAGAATGAATAAAAGGAGTGAATTTCACAAAATTTGTAAAACAGAAAATTCCTAATTATTAAACAGCTATATGATTTGTAATTTGACTTTGCACAGAAAATTGATTTCGTACATGCAAACCTGGTTTTCAAAAAATCCAATACCCGGTCTGAAATTAATTCCTGTGGGTCTGACAATATGGACCCGGATCCAACTCTGCTTTATCGTCCTACTGGGAAAGTAAAGTGACAGGGGCCACAAGTAATCTGGCAGTGGCCATACGTCTCATAAAACTGTGGATCTAAAAAACTGTACTAAAAAAATCAAAAATCAAAATTATTTGAGTTTTGATTTATCAAAAATCAAATCAAAACTGTAGAAGTTTTGATAAATAATCAAAAATCAAATCAAAACTCCGCCAGTTTTGATAAAAAATCAAAAATCAAATCAAAACTGCGGCGGTTTTGATAAAAAATCAAAAATCAAATCAAAACTAAAACGTGCGAATCAAAACAACACTATGACCGATGACCACACAGCTATGATAGGAAGTGCCAGCAGAGCCGCATGCCCCTCCGTCCAGGGTAATAATGCGGAATTGTGGGTGTTTTCTTACATTAAAGGAAACTACCGAGAAGGCAGTCGTCTATCCAGCTTCTACTTTCATTTACTTCAAATTCTGATTCAGAACGATGAAAGCAGGTATTCTTAAAAATTGAAAAGTGAAATGTATTAAATTTCTAATTTTCTTACGTTTTTGTCTTAAAATTCCTGGTACGTTTGGAAATTTAATTTAGTACTGCAGTTGATACTGGGCTCTTCTCGTTTGACATCATGGCAAAGCAGAAGTACAGTCTGCTCAAAAGATCATTATAATTATTTTGACCGGAGGTCTTGTTGTCAATGCTATTGCTTTTTCTAATTTAAGCAGGGTTTAGTCATTTCTGAAGCTGTTTATTTCAAACTTTGGAGATCAGTTTCAGCTGCCGTTAATAATATGAAAGAAAATTGAATATCTACTGGGCTCAAGTTGTCAGTTGATTTCTACAGTAAAATATTTAGGACAGTCCTTTTGAGAATTAGTTTCTCATGCATTATCTTTTTGGGTATATACTACAAAAAAGGTGAATTTTAGGTTGTCATGCGTGCAAGGCTTTGAGTCAGCCTAGAATATAACCACGACCTTCCGGTTTGCAGACTGCAATACTACCATAAACGTGCATTCATAGTCGCGAACGCACCGAGATGCGCGTCGACGAGCGTCGACGCCTCAGATTGTAACATGCCGTTTTAGCTGTTTCAAATCAATTATAACAAATTCATGCTCACAAAGCATGCAGACTCTTACATAGGCTTGTTTGCCTTGACTGTTAAACTCTAGGTTTGTTTGCTTCGAATGTTAACAGGTTACACTCAAGGTTCAATAATGCTAAAGATTTTTTGCAAGGTTCTTTAGCGTTTGATTATGTACTTAAATTTATTGCATAAAATACATGTATTGCGTAATATTTGATATCGAGACATTATGTAGAGTTTATTGCAATCAGATATTATTTTATTTATCGTTAAGTCAGGTTTTCGTCCAGTCAGGTGTGTTTTGTACTTCATCGTACTTCCCTTGCTCACTAAGTTGGTCTTTGTATATAATTAACAAATGCTATGCTTAGCGCAACTATGTCAATGAACGTTTTTATTCCGCCGGAGGCGAAATCTTTGTAATGGGTGAACCCTGAAACAGTGTATAAATCTATGTAAGGATTAATGTGCTGACTATGGTTAGCACGTAAACCCAGTTGCGTGATTTTTTTTCCGATGGGGGGTGTACTCTTTGAAGGGAGTTATACTGTAAGCTAACAGAATTAGTTAGCATTCTTCCGGCTACGCCTCAGCGTTTCTATGAGGACAGACTAAGCTCTTTTTAAACCATTTTCAGACCACCAGCCGATTATTTCTACAAATTTGGCGAAGTTAAGAAACAGTTTCCATACTCTCAAGTATACAGGATAAAGAGATAAAGCAGGCGAACATTGCAAGTTCCGTTGTGAATTTTTACAATTTCATAAACTTTGCAATAAATTTTGCACGATTGTGTGTCGAAAGCATTGAAGTCTGGTTTGGTCAAACTTTGCATACTCGGTAGTGCCTCGGGAAATTCAACTAGGAATGAGGTTGAAGATAATCAATTTAACCACGGCAGTTCCAAAATGTATAAAAATATACTTCAGTCTACATTCAACCTTTTGCCAACAGTATTGCTTGTTGTCTGCCGTTTTGCAGAAAAGCTGTAATACAAATGTTGTCGTCATACAAGGATACAAGAGTCATGCAATACGGCTTTCGATTTACCCCTTTGTTAGCCGAGTATAACCCTGGTGCTGGTGCTGGTTCGGGTATCTGCAGCAAATTTTGAAAGTCTGTAATAACTCATGTAGTCATCTTTAATATAGTTTACGTGTATCAGTAAAGACTGATGTCTTCATTAAGCAGATTTGTTAATGTGCGCTTGTTTACGGATAATATGTAAGGTTAGATAATAGCATTATTAATGAGTTGAGTTTATGCTAGTTTCAGTAATAATCATTCACTGTGATGGAACCCTAACATAGTTGGTCCAATTTCGTGCGACATTTATTATGTTTCAAAAGGACTGCGATTAGTTACCAAACTTGTATGAAACTTCATAGTGAAGTTGCCTTGCTTTATCTGTTTAGCAGCTGTTATTAATTGCTTATCAAGTATGCATTAGTTACGGTAACTAAGCCTGTCAACCTGTAATCAGTACAAATTGAGCATATCATTCGGCTTAATCGCTTTCAGTTGAAGAATAAGTTTTAGGATACTCTACAGAAACGCCTTAGAGCAAAGCTACTAATATGGGTCGAGGCAAATTTATCAATTTTGCCGAATCAACTACCATACATGGGATCAGGGAGTTGGTAACATCCAAGAACCGATTTATGCAAATCCTTTGGTCTTTCACGATGATCGTTTGCATCGGTCTGCTACTACAACAATTGATTGAAGCTTCGATGAATTATTCCAGCCGGCCGACCACTTTCCGAACCAGGCGAGAATATCTGAAGCAGCTACCGAATCTGACCTTCTGCAGCAAGGAATGGATCGATATGGAACTGATTAAGGAAATGGGCTTCACGGATGAAGAAATGAAGTACATCCAAGGCGTTATCAATAAGGGATATCCGGGCGAGAAAGCCACTGGTCTGCAGATCAAGGAAAAGATCAAACAACTAAATCTCGGCTCTTTCAGGGGATTGATTGACCAAGCCAAGTATCCATTTGAGGATGACATCATGTTCATGTACTCTGAGATCGGAACTTTAGACAGCTACTACGGCTACTGGGGCGTCTGCTACACCATAGTAGACGATCTACCCGATGATGGTTTGGAACCACGCCGAATGATGCAGGGATGGCAAGTCTACCATTCCGGGTTGAAGTATGCCAAAGAGCTTCAGGTGATCTTGGGGGACAGTGTGGAATCGTTTGTCCCGCTGCAACTGAACAAACGATCTGATGGCAGATTCAGCTACAGTATCGACTACGAACTGCAGCATCTGAAGGTGTTGAACACCACAGATCGACCGTGCCAGCAGCCGCCACCGCTGATTCGAGAACGCTGCACCGAACGCTGCATCGACAATCTGCTGATGTGCGATCTGAGCTGTAGCTTCTTCAACGGAGAGGACGACTTCGACCCCAGTCTAGCCTGTTTCGCCGTCGACCTAGAGGCGGGTCCGCCAGTGGACAAGGGCAACTATTGCCTGACCGTAACGGATGATTGTATGCGAAGCTGTAAGCCGTACTGTAGCTACTGGGAGTACCAGGTTGTTGTCTCGCAGGACAAGGATGATTACTTGACCGTGAAGTTGGCTAAGGGCAATCGATATATACAGTTTCAGGAGGAACACTACGTCTACAGCCTGTTTGATTTCGTCAGTGGATTGGGAGGAACCCTGTCCCTGTTCACGGGGGCATCGGTCCTATCTCTTCTGCAAGCTATCTATTTCTGTGTCTATAAACCGGAATAAGGACAAGACTTTTCGAAAATTGATTGAATCTAATCGGCGGATCTGATTTAATAGTTTCTATAGGGATCGAGATATCGAGTCTCAACAATTTCCAACTTTCTTCATAGCTTTGTAGTTTGTAGTAATGTGCTATGCTATACAATATGAGAAACTTGATGTTGTAGAGATTTGACTTGGATTAATACATTGACTAAACTCAAGATTGAAGGCATGACGGTATGTAACGGCAAAGTTGTCTGTAGCTGACTAAGATTCGATGAAATGTTATCAGAGGACAAACTATGCTCTGTTCAGTTACGGTTGACCCCCCCTCCGCAAATCAGCATCTTGTCCAAGCTAGGGACGTCGACTCGCGTTATGCTTGTGTGTGCAAGTTCGAAACACAAGCATTGTGCGTATGTGTGTGTGCGCGTTTTGTGTTTGCTTCGAGCTTCAGACTACAACCATTGAATTTCTTTGAAGTGATGGGTCTAATTTGCGGGGGGGGGGTCAACAGACCGCAGTTTTTGCTCTGATAACAGAGAGTATGCCTAGTGGCTTAGTAAGTATGGGCAGTATGGACAGTATGGGCTCTTGGCAAGAGTAATAGTCCCTTTAAAGTTCATAAATTTAGCAGTATCCATGAGACAGCAGAACACCTAGAGAACTCCACAACGTCTTATACTAAAGTTTGTAACATCATAATTGAACGACGTCGTTTTACTGTCTAAATTTAGAAATTACAACCGAATAATTGTTCTTTTATTGTCGCAGAGCCACTACTAGAAGTTCCACTAGAAATCCAATCAACTGGGCAATGCTATGGACAGATCCTCCAATCTGGAACAAGCAAAAACTTAAATGTGACAGTTCAAAATTGTCAAATTAATAATTAATTAATTAAATAAGTAATAATAAAGGGGATCATTTTTGTCAAAAATCGATAGTCACGGCTTTCTCTCATTTCCACATATGCCCCCATATGCTCTCAAAAGCAAGACAAAATATTAAAGTTCGAAATCAAACTGTGGCAGAGTTATTCAGGTTCAAAGCTGGAAAACTTGAAACTTCCGATGACGAGCCCTTCAAGGTCTGGTCGGGACCGAATGCGATTGTCAACAGGATGAAGCAATAAATTAAAGCCGTTCCTAATCTAATATTTTTGCACAAAAGCGGCTGGCGTTCACAATGCATAATGACGCACTGACTTACATTTAGAGCACTACACCCTGTAATTTTAACTTACTGTAACTTGCACAGACAGCATTTTAGACCCATTGTTCTATCAGGAAAGTTGTTCCTTTTGGCTATATTTGGATAAAATCCAAAAATGGTCATGTTTGATTATAAAGATCAAAGGTGCCACAAAGTAGATATTTTCAATACTGACGCAGGATCTTTTCAGGATAACCCCCCAGGCCCAGCTTCCGCAAAACTTGACCAAATGCGCTGAAACTTAGTGTTGGTATGTTTTCGACCGCTGAGTTCAATTATGGCAAAATTTTTCGATTTCTCGAAGTCTGATTTTTATTTGTAAGGGGGTACCAAGGGGAACCGAAAACGTTTTTGTCTTCGATTTTGCTGAAAAGTTATATTCAGGGGTTTTCGAGGTCGCAGAATACATATCTGAAGTTAGTTTTTCGATTCAGCTTTTCGTTAGCTCAGTATAAGCTTACATCTTAAGCTTACAACTTTAGTTTAGTTTACCCCTTACGAGTCGAAAAAATCGAATTTCGCGAAATCGAAAAATTTTGAGAAATTTAAACCAAGCGTGGTCGAAAACATACCCATACCAAATTTCAGCTCATTTGATCAAGTTTTGCGGAATCTGGGCCTGGGATGGGTTATCCTGAAAAGTTTCCTGACACATTTGTTTTGGCCACCTTATGTAACAGACATGGACATAGGGTAAACTCGCATTGTATGGACACTAAACACTTTGCCTATCTTCAACACATAAAGTTACTAGTTTAGTACGGACACTTACTGAGTGATGTATGGACACCACTAGCTTTGTATGGACACAGTATTTTCTAACTGATTTTAGTGCTGTTTACTCTGTAAAAATGCTTGGGTTAGTTCGAAAACGTGTAATTTCGAAAACAAATACTTTTATCGGTGATAAGAAGCTCTAGTGGTGTTGCATGACCAGGAAAACAGCCACTAAAAGAAAAACAGTTATGAAACTAAGAATAATCACATTTTAAGAAAATGGCAGCTGAAATACCATGGACTTAAAATAAATTATATATTTTTTGTATTAAAGGAATTAAAGGAATTAGTTTTGTCCTGGAAGGAATTCTTGCTCTTTGAACTATCTTAAGTATTGAAGTTATGCGATTATTAAGGTTGATTATTGTATAGGAAGCGAAACAGACAATAACTTGAACGATAGCTATTCGTTTATTTAAAAATAACTGGAATAACATATTTACTACAGTAAAAAATTTGTCAGTTCTAATTGGAACGTCGTCCAAATTACAACGGGAATTTAGACGGGAACCAGTTGAAATGACCCCGCTCTAGAAGGGATTTCTGACGGGGTTAGTTTTTATGATGCTTAAAGTTTTCCCATCAGTTAGTGCAAACCTCTTGTTCCTTGGCCAAGTCTTTTCATGTAAGTAAGCGCACTAGTTGTGAGCAGAGCACCATTTATACGTAACCATAAGTACAGTATAAGACTTTCCTTTCTAAACAAGGTTTTTGACAAGACTGCTACAAAAGCACAGCTTTTTGGAAATATCAAAAACTAAAGAGAACCCCGTCAGACAATTGGGATAACGCACAGTTTCAACGGGAAATTTTAACAAATTTTCCCAGGGATTTTGGACGGGATCCCGTCTACAATTTGGACGACGTTCCTTTCGAAAAATACATGTTCAAATAAAAGCTATGTATGTTCGGAAATTACGTACAAAATACAAATAGATGCGGATGATTATTGTCTTCACAAAGAATCTATAAATTGCATATTGTGGTTCTGGAAAATTAATTTTTTGTTCAAATGCTGCCACTCGAACAAGAAATAAAGAAATTTTATGTTTTGTCTTAACCGCTACATCATTTAAAATGGTGCGATTTTTTCTAATTTTGGGGAAGACAATTGTAAACTCTTGTAGATTTTTGAGGTTTAATCAAGAATCACTTTAGTAACTTTTTAATGATAACCAAAATCTGTAAAATGAAGCCGTTTTGCCAAGTTTGAAATAGCATGTCTTGATATTTTGAACAGTTTTTGGCTTAGAACGTTTCTGAAGTCGTCATAGAATCCACAGAATCAAATGCATAATCAGCAAATGTCGAAATACCTGTGGAAAAATGATACTATATTAATGAGCGAGTTTACTGTTCTCCAACGTTTCAACAAAATTGACAGCGATAACGCTACTTAAATTTAAATTCTGAAAATGAGTCAAATTTTTAAATTTAAGACTTGACACAACTTCTTCTTAACTTTAACATTAACAAAAGTAGTTGCGCAGAAAAACAGTTTACGTATAAGCGTAGCTAGGTTCAGAAGTTGCGAAGAGTCTATCTTTACTGTGTAAACATAGGTGTCCATACAATGCGAGCGTGTCCATACAAGACAGATGGGATGTCCATACAAGACATAATGAAAATTTTCAGACTAAAATTGCATTTTTATTAATTACAGTTAAGAAAGTGGTTCTTGTGCTTCAAATTTTTGATCGTAAGAAAGAGCACATTTCAACGAATATTTCCATATAAATCTTTTTCAGAAACAATATAACTTAGACTAAAAAAATTGAAGTCAAAGTTTTCTTAAAATTTTCTTCAAAATGTCGTGTCTGCAAGCAATCGGTACATAAATGAGCGTCATTGGCGAAGTTCTAGGCGGTTCTTGCTGAAATTTTGCCAGCCAATAGAACTTGTTTTGCTCTTTTCGCTGGCGCAAAAATTATTTCAAACGACCAATCATTGACTTAGTTATTACGAATACAATGAAATGGTGTCCATACTAAGCTAGTGTCCATACAATACGAGTTTACCCTAATAGTCTAAGTTTGGTGACATTTTACCACATAATGGGTGAGAAATTTGCACACAAATGTGAAAATTGTGAAAAATTGCTATTTTTGGTAAATTTTGCCGTTTTTGTCCTTTCTACTGGGTGATAGGGGAGGCTATGCAGATTAAATTAATCTATAGTTGATCCCACCTCAGAATCATGTATTGCAACTTTATCGGATTTTTGCAATGAAAGTTTAGTAAAAATTCGTACTTTGTTCGACATGACGGCTATAACTTTTTCTTGGTGCATCGGCGACCCGAAAACGATTCGGAAATGTCGATAAATTAATTCACTATCGAACTTTCTAGGTGCTCTCATTAAAAACCGGTTGCCAGAAATGTAAAATGGTCATTTCGAGCCGCATTCTCCGAGAAGTCTTGGGCAGATGAGGGTTAATGTGTTTGCAAAGTTGTTGTGCTGTATCCTTCGCATATCGAAACAAATTTCTGCCACAAACTATTTAACCTGACTGTTTCATTTCCTATGCTTAACACATGTCAATTAGTCACCTTTGAAGAGCATTACAGTGATAGAAGCAATTATGCAAAACGCACTTGTCTTATTTTGAGGACCCATTGGGACTACAAAATTTGTGAAAATTAGCAAAACCGGAGACGGTAGAAAAATCGGCAAAAAAGTTACGCTCTTCCTTTGAATTAATTAAATTTAT
>JASAND010011762.1:0-14757 GCA_030248195.1 Trissonchulus latispiculum
TTTAAATTCGACAGTATAACTGTTTCTTAGTTAGCAGTTTAAGTGTTTGTGTAAATATTGTATATGTGTAGCATAAATGGTCATTAAAGTAGCAATCCCAATGTCTGTTTAAATTATGTATGAGCATTGTTTAGCTAGAAAGTAGGATTACGTAACTATGTATTAGGTTATCAGTGATGTAGTAATGTATATGTGATTGTTGCAAGTTTATGTGGTACGATTGATAATAATAATTAGGAATGTGACAGTGTAAATGTGTGATAACTGACTGTGCATCTGGCATGTGTGAAACGCCAAAATTATACCAGGATTCACCTAGTACGTAGGAAAATAATAGTAGGTAACGTAGTTTTAGTGTGTGTGTGTCTGGAAGTCCGTGTGTGTGCATGTCTGGAAGTCCGTGTGTGCATGTCTTGTGTGCATGTCTGGAAGTCCGTGAATGCATGATTACGTAGGTAATTTAGGTTTAAGTCCAAAGTAGCAAATATGCAAATGAGGTTCGGACCGCGGGATCTAGGGTCACGGGGACCCCGTATTAGGTCCTTATCAGTCTGAATCTAGATACCGTCGATTCGTTCGCGTAGGCCACTCTTTGTTAAGAGTGCGGACGAGTCGCATGAAGGAAATCTCTCCAGCAATTGATTTTTTGTGCAAAATTAATACGTTGTCTGCTCAAAAGTTATTATTTTTCGCCATTTCCGCATAAAACACATGAGAATAGTACGTAAGACCAATAATGGAGGTAGTTTTTAGTTTTTAGTATCGTTTCTTTTAGTTTGAAATCAATACACATCGTTATTGCTATTTTTGGTTAAATTAACTATATTCAACCTATATTTCGTTCGTAATAATGACAGCTATTATCTCTTTTAGTTCGAGACCGGTACATGTTGTTATTGCCATTTTCAGTGGATTCAGCCATACTCAACGCAAGTTTCGTTCGTAATTATGACCGCAGTAACGGTCTGGCACCATTTCATGTCAAGTGCCTATGTTTGAAGACAAATCTAGCAAAAACCCTGTCATACGTCGTCCAACAAGGGTAAAAGATCAACCTTGTTCAGCTGACAGTTCTTACAAACTTGGTCCACAATGATTGTTTGCAAATGGCAATAATAAGCATCTACTAATCAGTAATTTTAATTAATACTAAGTAGTAATCAATAATATACCTGAAATAAGTAAAATAACAATTAGTTACGTAGATATTATGGATAGCTTACTAGAGCCATCTTCCAATAAATGCAAAATTACCAAGATTCGTGAATTTAACCAGTTTCTGAATTTTGATACTTGTTGAAGCAGGAAGTTGTTACCTCCCTCGTTTAGGGTCCGGGAAATTGGAGGTCCTAAACCTAGCTATTGCATTTTTATCAAATCTGCGTGTTAACTCTTTTCTAATTAATTAATATTTGTTAAAAACAGAAAGTTGTCACTTTCACTGTTTGGACCCGGAATACAAAAGGTCCTAGGTTTGATTATGCCCAAACAAAGTAACAGTTTGTGTTTTAAAACAATAAACGTCTGTTTGTTTCGAAAATGCTTAAAATAGCCTCAATTTCACGTTTCCCGTTTGGACTGCACAGAAGCAAGACATGCAAGGCGAAATCATGTTGTAACTGCAATTTCTTGCACAAGGGTGCAGGAAATTGCCCGAGAAATAGTATTTCGCCCCAAAATTAATCTCTAACGCTGTGATGTTACTGAAATAGTTCAAATTATGGTATTTTCACCAAAATGTCAAGTTTTTCGCAGTAAACTCAAGGTTACAAGCCTAATTCATGTTCAGAAAGCCAAAAATGTGAGTAATGGTTGCTGGGTTCGAATCCCGCACCTATAACTTGTACTAATGGGTTTTAACCCATTTGATTCAGGTGCGGAAGACTGTAACTCCTGCCTGAACTGTACGAAGTCCGCCTCTGATCGATTGAAGGATAGCTCAGTTTTGCCCTTAATTACTTGGACAGTCAAGGAATCAGTAGTAACAGTTGGAATCGTAGTATCATCTGGAATCAAGTCATATTCGGAGTTTTGCTGTGGGTACTTTGGTTGAATTGGAGTATACTTTTGACCTTAAGGCAGAGACGGCCGTTAACTGCATCGAATCATCTGTGGGACCTGAAACAACCTTGCCGTTTAGTCTACATTGTTGCGAAATCTGAACTTAATTAACGTCAAATTGAACTTTACTGTTTCACCTGAAAACATGGGTTTCTCTTACAAATCAAATTTGGGGTTGTTATCCCCACCTCTCTTGCCTAAGCCACATCAATTGATAACAGTGATTAGGATAGAAGACTAAAGAAGAGATTAAAATAGAAATTTGTACTAACCCCATAACTGGACCAGAAAACCCCCAACCGGACCGACCCTTGTGTATCCTTTGGTGACCGAATAGCATCCGAAAGTGCTATTGTTACTGGCATTTCGGGCTCACCCACTGACCGGAACCTTGTACTACTAACAACTTTAAACTAGTTAATTTTGCCTTTTCTGTAGTTATTATTATTATTATTATCATATTGTCCTTGGTAAGGAGGACGGACAAAGAGTTTTAATTTAAAACACGAGCACAAGCATATAGGGACCGCACAGTAGAGTTTAGTGACAGGTTCAATAGTCAGTTAGTTTACAGCAAAAGGAAGAAAGAAAGAAGTAGCCGAAGTTGAGTTGAAGAGTCAAAAACCTTGTCCCTACCAATGCCCTGTGGTCAGTCTCTTGAACTAAGGCACTTAATCCTGATCAAGACGTTGGGGCCGGATCTGACCCCTGAACAAGTAAGTGACTGTAATCTGACCGCTTGGGCCCTACAAAGACACCAACACAGATTCAGGATCTTGATTTGTCAATCAAGATCTAATTCAGCTGAGTTCATTGTTACTGAACTAAATTCAGCCTCTGGAAAGCAAGTGCCGACCCCCGCTTGCTAACGATACCAGTTGGACCCCAGCCTTTGCCAAACGGACTCACGACAAAGACCCCTATCCAGGTTGGCTGCAGGAAATCCTTGACTTTGGACACATCACCTCTCAAGGATCCAGTGCCTAAGTTTATCTTCCAGATAAACGTGCCGACCTTCCGTGTTCTCGAAGTGGTTGTCACCCAGAGTTAGTGTCTTGTTAGACCAACGCGGAACGGAAATTTTATTAGAAAGAATTTGGAACCTGATCTTGGCCACTTCATTAGAAATGAATGAGTAACCATGGTTCAAAGTTGACGTCTCCAAAAGGAATCGCCACCTTAGGAAATTTTCTCCATAATCGATTCCATTTTTTCAACCTCCCAAAGTAATAAAAATATCTCCAAACCGATATTTTAAAATCTGCTTTACTTAGAATTAAGGCAGATATTTCAATTGTTGGAAAGTCTTTATCCGGGCTGTGTTTACGTTAACTGAAACTTCAAGTATTTACATCTTGTCAACCTATAAATATTAGTTTTTGGGACCATTTTCTTCAAAATTAATTCAATCAACAATCGTCAATATTTAATGATACCCTACAACCCTGCCATTTCCAATCTTTCCAAAATATGTACTATCGCAAACCTAGCTACTGTTACAGCATAATAAGGCTGACGTTGCGAAATGCTAATATTGTCGCATAGATTCACCAGGCCAAGGCATAGGTGTGGTGGCTGGCGAAAAAAGTGGGTGTGGGGGTTCAGAAAAAAGTAGGTAGGGGGGTTTGGCGAAAAAAGGGGGAGGGGGGGGGTCGCGAAAAGTCGATTTGGGGGGAGAGGTAAGAAAAATTTTCGACACTTATAAAAATGGGGGGGACAAAAATTTTGCCTTGGCCCCCCCTTATGCATAGGTGTACCACCTGTTTGGGTTGGGGGGGGGGAGTAAAAAGTCCAAATCTGGCTTGGGGGGGTCTCAAAAATCGGAAATTTTCAAAAAAAACTGTACCCAAACTGTACCCAATTTTTTCAGCTAAAAATGGCCCTTTTTGGACATAAAATCGACTATTTTCGACATAAATCTAATAAAAAACCACTCGTATTGCGTTTTAAACCTATTTGTTAGCGTTTTTAACTGTTTCTAAACAATTTTTTCAGAAAATTTTTGAAAAATTGTCAAAATTTTTGCAAAAATTTAGCATTTTTTCTGTTGTTTAGACCCCATTTTAGGGGGGGAGGGGGGTCTGAGCTCGGCTTGGGGGGGAGTAGTCGAGGTCGGGTATGGGGGGTGGGGGGTCTGGCCTCTCCGTGGGGGGGGGGTCTCACAGGGGGTGTAGCCTGGTACACCTATGCCCTTATGTTTCGAAAAAAATTTTTTGTCTGCGATTTGGATGAGAAGGTGCGATGGTGTGTGTGGGTTTAGGGTAAATCGAGGTCACTGATTTCAAAAATCGGTGCGGTGATTCCGAATCTGCAGTCGAAATTTCATGAAAATCGATCCTGCATCCGCAAACATCGATTTTCATCGATTTTTTCAAAAATCGTCTATAAGTCGAATTTGGCAGCTCTGATCGAAATTTCGACTGCAGATTCGGAATCAGCGCCCCCGAATTACCCTATAGGCGACTTTTCGCGAAAATCGGAGACAAAAAATTTTTTGATCGATTTTGATCGATCGATTCTACTGATCGATCGATTGATCGGATCGATCTCTTGACTCGATTTTTGAAATCAGCGACCTCGATTTACCCTAGGGGCTCCTTCTCATCCAAATCGGAGACAAAAAATTTTTTTCGAAACATAAGGGGGGAGCAAGGCAAAATTTTTGTCCCCCCCATCTTTCTTTATAAGTGCCAAATTTTCGAGGGGGGGGGGTCGGCGAAAAATTTCGAAAAAAGTCGGTTTTTCGTTAAAAAATTGAAAAATTTTCTCAATTTACAGCTATTTTTAACTATTTTTAGCTAAATAAGCGAGTTCTAGCAATTTTTCGCTAATTTTTGGAATTTTTTGGAAAAATTTCGAATTTTTAGCTAAAAATTTTCAAAAATTTAGGTAGGGGTTTGAAAATTTTCAGGGGGGGAGGGGTCTGAAAAAATCGATTTGGGGGGAGGGGTAGGAAAAAATTTTTAGGGGGTGGGGGTTGGCGACCCCTCCATTTGGGGGGGGAGGGGTCCCCCCACCCCCCCTAACACACCTATGGGCCAAGGGGGGCATTCATTGGTGTACCAGGCTACAGTTTACCCCTGTGAGACCCCCCACGGAGAGGCCGGACCCCCTCCCCCATAACCGACCCCAACTACTGCCCCCCATAGTTTTACCGGAAATTTTGGTTGGGGGAGGAGTAAGCTCTGGAAATTTTGGTGGTCGACCAGACCCGCGAAATGTAATTGGGGGCATACGTGTAAGGTGGGGGGGGTTAGGGGGGCAGCCCCCCAAGCCTTTTTTCAACCCTCCCCCAAAACTTTTTGATGGGGACGTCCCCCCCCCCAAGTGGGGGGGAGGTAGTCGCTCCGAAGGCGCGAAAAATGGCCAAAAATTGGGTATTTTTAGGGTAAATTTTGAAAAAATTTTCAAAAATGTCCAAATTTTTGGCGTAAACTGTTTATTAGTATGAGAAATGCACGTTTTCAACTATATATATTATGAATCTTATGACTCAATCTTGACCTTATTTTGGACTTGGAAACATGTTGGCAATCAAGTTTTTGAGTTTAAAACCACTGTTTAATGTTAAAGTTACTTTATGGTTGTATGTTTTTTATCGTTAGAAACGGCTGAAAATGCGATTTTTGGCATAAAAAATGAGAATTTTTTTTGGGGGAGGGTTGGGGGGGTCCGGGGGGGGGGGGGTGGGGGGGCCCCCAGCGCGGCCCCTAGACACGGGGGGGGGGAGCCTCCCCCACCCCAAATCTCCGTTGTTTTACAACTTGGCGATTGAACTAACCTTTCTAGACACAATATATACGTACATACGTTATATATAGGGATGCACCGGGGCCAGGCCCCAGCAGCAGCCATAGTTTCCCTGGAAAGTTTGGTTGGGGGGGGAGTAAACTTCGGAAATTTGGTGGTCGGACGACCCCCGAAATGTGATGGGGAGTACCCCCCCGACCCCCCCCCCCCCAAAATTCTGACTTCAGGAAATTAAAAAAAGGCCTAAAAACGCAAAATTTTCTGTATTTTAACGCTTTTTTATCGAAACAAGGCTTGTGTTTATCGTTTTAGGCGTTTTACACCGTTTTAAACCAATTTTACGCCAAAATTAGAAAAAATTCTCAAATTAGAAAGAAATTTTCAAAAAATAACCCTTTTTTAGCAAAATTTAGCTAACTTTTTGGCCCCAAAAAGTGCTGGGGGGGTTCGGTGGGGTAACCAAAAGTGGGGGGGAGGGATAGTCCAAAAATCTGGGGGGGCACTGGCGGATCCAGGATTTCATGACGGGGGGGGGGGCGGTGAAATTTTTCCAGCGGGGGGTCTGGGGGGCGGAGCCCCCCAGAAGTTGAAAAAATTTTTTGTTTTTGCAATAAAATCGGTATTCGGATCTTTAATTCTTTTTATACTGAAGAACTGAGCAAATTTTTTAAAATTCTTGACATTTTTAGGCAAAAATGTTAATTTTCTCCGAAAAATCGGATGCATTTCAAGCTTTTTCTTCACAAATGCAATAAATATGCGGTTAAAAAGTAGAAAATTCGCGCCGAAGGCGCGAAATTTTTTGGTTTTTTGCCCTTTTTCCTCTTTCTCTCCTTAATTTTTTCTACCTTCGAATCGCGACGGGGGGGGCGGCCGCCCCCCCCCCCCTGGATCCGCCCCTGGGGGGGGGTAAAGTTGGTCGAAAATTTTGGGGGGGAGAACCCCCCCTCACCCCCCCTCTGGGGAAACTATGGCCGCAGCCCGGCTGCAGCCCCGGCCCCGGTCGCGGCCTCTTTTTCCGCTCTTTTTTCCAGTTGGGGGGGGCGTCCTCCCCAAAAGTTCTGGGGGAGGGTTGAAAAAACGGCTGGGCTGCTACACCTATGATCAGGCGCGTAGCCAGTTGGGGAATGGGGGAATTCCCCCCAGAAATTGTGTTGCCCCCCAGGAATGTTTTCCTGTCATGTGTAAAACGCCCATTTTTCAAAAGATTTTCGCGCCTTGGGCGCGTATTGACTGAAATTTACCATCATAATATGGGTTTGGAACGCCAAAAATGAGTGCTAAATACCCTATTGGATGTGGTTCGCAAAGTTTATGCATCATTTGCGTGCATGAAAACGTATTGAGCCTCATTTCGCTTCATTAATTCAAGGAATGCTTTGAAAAAATTCCTCAGACGTTACAAATTTGAAAAATTTTTCAACTTCTGGGGGGCTCCGCCCCCCAGACCCCCACAAAATTTTGGTATTCCCCCCGATAATGTTTTCTGGCTACGCTAGTGCCTATGAATCATAGATGACATGAATCCCAGAAAATGTTATCATAGGGGTCGCGGTAGCGACCCCTATAATATGTGTGAAAAGTGGCTGGAGACAGTGTTAAATAAGCTGCGCAGAAGCTGCGCATAATCCTGCGCAGATTTCATGCGCAAATTGTAGAGCACATCGAGTTTAGTATATCTGTGAACTTTCAGCCCCGTATCACTTACCGTTAAAAAGTTGCACCCCGGACCGGTTATAGCGGCGATGTTTTTTTTTCCGGTTTCTCCTATTTGATGGTTGTATTGTACATAATGTTCGCCGCTTTCACGTGATCTGCAGCGGTGGTCCAACCTAAAGGGCTATAGGGTCTAGTAGTACCCTCTAAAGAATTTAATAATCGCTACTTTGTTTGCGCCACAGTTGCGCCACAGCGCCGCAGTGGCGCCGCAAAATCGGCTCAGAGCGAAAAGTGACCACTTTTGTGGTCGTCACTCAGGTCGAACGTTACGAGCTGGAGCTGATTTCTTTCTATATTCAGAAATTACATATACTGAACTAACTAACGGTCCATGTTGCGTGTCTCTATCTCTTCCCTAGCGACCACAGTGGCCCGTCAAAAATGGCGGAAATTCGAAAAATGAAAAATCGAAATTTCTCGCTATCTATTCAACTTTGAAAGCTCAAATCTTCCATACAAAAGTTTTCTGGCACGGAGAATCGATTCCCACAGTCAGTTTTACCGTCAGACCCACCTATCTTGCTGGGCTGGTTCCACTTTGCCGTCGGGAGGGTCAAGTCGGAAACCGCTTCCTGGAGGTCCATAGTAGGCTTTACCTGGCATCTCAAAACTTTGTCTATAGGGGTTTTCTGGTGCGCCCAGCTCATTCCCGGTATCTGTTTTGCCGTACGACGTACCTATTTTGCTGGACTGGTTCTACTTTGGCGTCGGGAGGGTCAAGTCGGAAACCGCAACCTGGAGGTCCATAGTAGGCTCCACCTGGCCTCTCAAAACTTTGTCTATAGGGATTTTCTGGTGTGCCCGGCTCATTCCCGGTATCCGTTTTGCCGTTCGACGTACATATTTTGCTGGGCTGGTTCCAGTTTGTCGTTTTAAGGGTCAGTCGGGTAGGGGGTCAAGTGGTCGAAAATAAAATTTTTCAAAAGTGGTCAAACTTGGTATCAAATGAAAGCCTTAAGTGAGCTGAGCAACTTTTGTCATAGAACTGCGTACCCAAAGTGGCTGTAGAGTGCTGTGATGGGGTGGGGTGGGGACTTGGCCATCTTGGGTGAAAAATAAAATTTTTCAAAAGTGGTCAAATTTGGTATCAAATGAGAGCTCTAAGTGAGCTGAGCAACTTTTGTCATAGAACTACGTACGTACCCAAAGTAGCTGTATAGTGGTGGGGTGGGGACTTAGGCGATTTTGGGTGAAAAATAAAATTTTTCAAAAGTGGTCAAATTTGGTATCAAATGAGAGTTCTAAGTGAGCTGAGCAACTTTTGTCATAGAACTGCGCATCCAAAGTGGCTGTAGAGTGCTGTGGTGGGGTGGGGTGGGGACTTAGGCGATTTTGGGTCAAAAATAAAATTTTTCAACAGTGGTCAAATCTGGTGTCAAATGAAAGCCCGAAGCGAACAGAAGAACTTTCGCCATGGAACCATCCACCAAAAGTTGCTGTGTCGGATTTATGCCTTTACTTTCTCAACCGGAATTTAAAGGTAGACATAGGCCCAACTTACATATTATCCCCTTTTGTGCGGAGCATTTTTGTTATATATATACTTGTTTATTATAATCAACGGTGCAGTCAGGTGTAACGGTAATTTGGGGTGGGCCCCCCAACGTTTTTGGGGTGGGGCCCCCAACGTTTTTGGGGTGTCCCCTCTGGAGACCCCTCAGGCCCCAACCTTATTCCAGAAGAATTTTTATTTTTATGCCAAAAATCGCATTTCACCCGTTTCTAATGCCAAAAACATCTAACCATGAAGTATATAATTTTAACATCAGTGGTTTTAAACTCGAAAACTTGGTTGCCAACATGTTTCCAAGTCCAAAATAAGGTCAATAGTGAGTCAGAAAGTCCATAATATATACAGTTAAAAACGTGTATTTGACGCAATAATAAGCACTTTAAGAAAAAATATGGCTAACGTTTTGGGGCTAAAAATCGCAGGGAGAGGTTTGGTTAGGGGGGGGGGGCGATGGAGTAGCCAAAAAGTTGGGGAGGTTTTGTAAACAACTCTGTCAAAAATATTGGAGGGAGTACCATGCCCATAGAAAACTATGTCTGAGATCCTAATGCCTTTACGTACGTATACATCTTAAGCTTACTACTTTAGCCTATACTGAACTAACAAACAGATGAGTCGATAGCGGACTTATGATTCGTATTCTACGACATAGAAAACCCCTGAATACAATGTTTCGACAAGATCGATGACAAAAAATATTTTTGTTCCCTTTTTCCACTTTAAAATTAAAAACCTAAAAATCTGAAACTTTTTTGATTTTGAAATTTTATTACCAAACATTTAGTCATGTGTTGGAATGTACCCAAAAGTTTGAGCGGAAGTATTCAGGTTTTGAGGCAAAAAAGCATTGGGGTGACTGGTGAGATACTTGAGTATATATTTGGCGGGGGTGGTTGTTTACTTGATCTTTCTTCCTGGTCAGTTTTTACGCCTGTCTCAGTCTCCAGGTCAGTTGTCATATTGAGTAGCCTTCACAAGTGCTCATGGGAGTGTATAGTACAAAATAACGAAAGCAATGTACGTACGCATATCGTGTCTATATTAGTATATAATATACACACGCCGTATAAGGCAGCTGGAGTGTCTTAATCATTTCTTGAACACCTTATTACTGTACATTTCGACTGCTGCATACACAGACTGTATGTATATACTTTGGGCGTCTTTGAGATATTATGTTACATTTTCAGTGTGTTCACTTCACTAGGCAATTTGATAGGAGCAGTGTCAGTTTAAATTTATTTGGTGTGTGCCAAGAAGTTAATTTTTGAAACGTTTTTAATGCTTTTTGAATCTTTACGGCAAGTATGTGGTATCTGGTGTGCTGTGCAGCAGTGTATATAGAATGTTGCAGGAAGCAATCTGTGCTTGTTTAAACTTAAATGCTATGCAGGGGCGCACTTAAGGTGGTGGTATCCTTTTGTGCAGTGCTTTTGTGGTGTTTTTTGAAACGCTATAACTTTCGCAATTTTGGGAGTTGCAAAAAGCTTTATACATCGTTTTAAAGCTTATTATCTGTACATTCACATGAGCTTACAGAACTGGCAAAATTAGCAAAAAATAGCAGAAATTTTCTGACATGCTGACATCTAACAGGACGAATATAGACTAAAAGTTTTTGAACATCGATTTCTCAAAACTGAAGAATCGGCCAAAAGTTCTTTTTGTGCCACAATATGAAGGACATATGGGCCGAGGGACGTTTTTTTGGATTTGGCTCAGCAGGCCTTAACGGTCGAGAAAATCGGCTAAATGCACAGTAACACGAAATTTCGCAACTTCGCATTGAGTTTTCTTGCAACTCAATAAGTTTTAGCCCAAACCAAGAAAAACGTCCCTCCGCAGAAGTGCGAACTTTGATTCTGCCGAAAATCTCCGGAATCCGTCGAGTAGTTTTTGAGAAATCGATGTTCGAAACAAAATAATCGCAGTTTTGCCAAAATGGTTTTTCGGCCAAATCTCCCGCTGAAAGCAATAATGTCCGGCTAATAGGCATTCATAAAATGTGCATTTAGACGATGTATCGATTGAGTATAACTAAGCCAATTTTGTCCTTAACATGTGGCAGTAATTTTGAAAAAACTGATTTCCTCGAAAATGGCCATTTTTTGACCCTAAAAACAGTTTTTTGCTTATACTGACTTAACCACTGGAGATAGCTCAAAGGTTGTAAGAGCAAAAATGTTCATTTTCGAGACCTCTTTCCAGCCATACCAACCAATCCCGTGTCTTGTCTACCTACTGGGAGCTTAAGGCCAAAAACCAAAACTTTCTTATCTTTTGGCCTAAGAATACGGGACTGGTCCTAAAATGTTAAAGAGCACGGCAATAGGTTATTTCGTAAATTTTAGTCCTTTGCGTAAAGGATTAAAGCCGTAGGAGTCAAAAATACCCGAAAGGAAACCAGCACCTTAAGGGGGGGGGGGCGGGAGGGGGGCGGCCGCCCCCCCCCGAAACCAGATGTAAAGGAAAAATTTTATTGTCCGCGCACAGCGCGGACATAAAATTTCAAAAATTTTCAACTTTATATTTGCTTAGTTTACCCTTATTTCGGCGTTTTTAACCTTTCAATAGCAACTTTTTTAAGATTTTCAAAAATTTTCTCGCCTTCGTCGCGAAATTTAATGAATTTTTGCTTAATTTACGCTTAGTTTTGCTTTTCAAACCCAATTTTCAAACATTTTTCCACTTCTGGGGTGCTTCCCCCCCCCCGCCCCCCGCGAAAAAATTTTCTATGTGCGCCACTGGTATCTTTGACTATACGAATACGGCTCTCCTCTTGTGACCCATTTAAGGCTTGTTAATGGTTGTATTCCGTATCAACTGCATTTCTGGTCTACGCGCTACTATGACCAGTACAGATTGGGTTGTTGCGCTGTACTGAGCTCTAAGAGGTGTGATGGCTTGGTTTTCAGTGTTCCAGGACGGTTTTGCAAAGGAGTATATATTGAGAAGATTTAGGCAGAAAAATGCTCCGAGGCAACCACACCTATTTCGAGTTCAGAAAGTCAGGTGATGAAAGAAAGTCACATTTTCGAGATTTCAATTTCCAGAAAAATTCTATTTTGCAATCTTTTCAGAAAATGCGAATAGTATAATTTATCGTTGTTTTCGTACGAAGTCAGTGACAAATTGGATCAGTTGAACTTTATCCCCCCAGTCATAGTTGGTCAACTTCAATGACTTTTTGCAAGAGATCAACCAGACCTGAGAGCATGATTGTTATCTCTTTATCATCACGCAAAAATTGCCAAAAAGTTTGAGTCAGACTGGACTATATATGGAGCAAGCAGTATTGCATATATGGTTGAATAGTATACGTATTGGGTTCGTTCAAATGCTATATATACGTATGATTTTCCGGCGTGCGCGTAATTTTTCGGTATATACTGGCCGGCCAAAGTTGGTGAATTTTGGGTCCCACTTGAACCTAGTTTTTTCACTTACTTATATATTTTGCAACATGGGTAGCTCAAATCTTGCATACAAAGGTTTTTGGGTACAGGAATCGATTTCCGTCATCAATGTTACTGCCCGATTCATCCAAACTGCTGGGCTTGTTCCACGTGACTGTCTGGAAGTTGACCGTCTTCCTGAAGGACAATGGTAGGCTTTACTGTGTCTCTCAAAGCTTTGTCTGAAAGGATTTTCTGGTGCCCTGGCTCATACCTGCTGTCAGTTTTGTAGGGCTGGTTCCACTTTACTGTTTGTAGGGTCAGGTCGAATAGGAGTAAAAAATTTTTATTCTTGTCCTATTGAATTTTTAAGGTTCCTAGTAAACCTTATGTAAAAATTAGGGATGCACCGGGGCCTGGCCCCGGCTCCGGCCCCGGCCCCGGTAGTCAGGCCCCGGCTCCGGCCCCGGCCCCGGTAGTCAGGCCCCGGCCCCGGTGGTCAGGCCCCGGTACCGACCGGGGCCAAAAATTAGCAAAATTTCGTGAATTTTTGACATTTTTTGACCAAAATTTTTAATTTTCGAAAGTCAAAAAGTGTTACAAATCGTTTGCTTTCACGCCGATATTAATGAAAACAAGGATAGTAACGTTTGTATATCGAAAATTGTTGCAAAATTTAAATTTTCCAGAAAATTTTTGAAAATTTTCGATTTGGACCCCCAATTTCCAGGCCCCGGCCCCGGCCCCGGTACCGGGGCCAAGGTGGCCCCGGCCCCGGCCCGGCCGGGGCCACGATGAGGTCCCGGCCCCGGTAGTGGCGGCCCCGGTGCATCTCTAGTAAAAATGTCAAGTTTCATAAAAGAAACTTTAAAAATTCCGCCAATCATTAATCGTCAACCGAAAGTAGTACAGAACAAAGAAGCTTGAAAAGTTCCAATTTATTGCTTTTTCCTCTATTTTGACAGAAATCTAACATCCAGAATATTCCTATGGATGCATTTAGTTGCTGTATACAGGGTATTTTTAGGGATTTTTTTCCGGGGGGGATATATATATAAGATATATAAAACGAGTTAAAGTTATACTGGGCAGTCCTGCAAGGTTAGGTCAGTGCATCACTCAAACATGCATTATGAACGCCTGGATAGCTGGCCTTGAGCCACGTCTGCACTTAAATATTACATTAGTAAAGGCTTTAATTTGGTGTATCGGTTAACCCTGTTTTCGGTCGCGTTTGGTCTCCACCTGACCTTGCAGGGCTCATCACCGGAATTTTCAAGTTTTCCGGATTTGAACTTCAATAACTCTGTCACAGTTGGATTTCGAACGGTAATATTCTAAGTTATTTTTGAGAACATATGGGGGCATATTATGTGTGAAAATGAGCGAAATCGATTTTTGACCAAAGTGACCCCCCCTTAACACGGAAAAAACAAGTGGACCTAACTTGCCCGGAAGTGAAAATTTCCAAAGTTGGATATTTTGACCAAAACTTTTTGCGACTTGTATATAGTACTAGTCGTGCTGATTCAAACGGTACCAAATTTGTCTAGTTTCGTTGAGTATATATTTAGCTGGCACGGTGCTCGAACGGGTCTCTAAGGGCCCTTGAATGAATCTTCTGTGATATGTTGAAGTTTAAAATCTGCCTTGTTTATCCCGTTTCGCCGTATTTATGTACGCTGGATCTTGTAACGATAAGCGTAAAATGCAGTTTTTATTCGTATCCTTTAAAATATATACCCTTTTTTCTATTCGCTAATTTTTTAAGATGTATAAACAAATTTTAATTTGGCAATGATTTCTCTTTGGGTGTATTGTTTTGTCTTTTAAAAATCTAATTCAACCGTGTCTCATCACAGTAGAAACCGCCTTCAAGCTCTTTCAGCCACTTATATAGTAACAGAAAAGAAATATTATATATAAGGATATGTATTTTCAACACATAAATAATTAGATGCATATATATGCCTGTTTTTCATATTTTTGTAGGTGTAAAGCGGCACGGCGTGCGTATGTTGCTTTTCACATCTTTTGGGTGTGTAGCAGTAATACTTTATTTATATTAATACATAAGATACGTATATATATATATAGAAAAAATTATGGGGCATTTTGTTATATATATAGGTATATATGTAATATATATATACGTCTCTCCCCACCCCCCCCCCCCCCGGCACCCCTCCCCCCCCCCCCCCCCCCCCCCCCCCCCCCGCCCCCCCCCCCCCCCCCCCCCCCCCCCCCCCCCCCCCCCCCCCCCCCCCCCCCCCCCCCCCCCCCCCCCCCCCCCACACACACACAACTGAACGAAGTACA
>JASAND010011763.1:0-43242 GCA_030248195.1 Trissonchulus latispiculum
TAAATAAATAAAATAATATATATAAATTGAAATATAAATATAAAATATAAACATATATACTAAACTGAAATTAAAATTTTAGTACGAAAATTGAAATTTCACTTAATTGAAATTGGTCTAAACTTTCCACGCAAACTTGAATTTTGTAAACTTTCCTTGCAGATTTTCTGGAAAAATTTCACCATTGACCTATGGTAGAACTCTAAAATTGAAATTTCCAAAATTTTAATTTTTTACTTAGGAATAAAACATAAAGCATTAAAAGCCTAAATAGATGTTGGCATTTATTAAATAATTTTTCTTTATTAAGGTTTATCTAATGTTGAAGTTGTTGTTTATAAGCTGAATTTTTTGTATCTTTCGTCGAACTATTATAATGTATGATTATTTTGGAGTTTCACGCAAATCAAATTTCATCATCAAAGTATAATTAGTTGCTATAATAATTATGAGCAAAACTTAATTTATAGATTGAAATTTAAATGATTCTTGCATCGGTGCAAAATTTCCCCTGGGAAAATTCACACCGGTGTAATTTTTCCGAGGGGAAAATTCACACCGGTGTAGTTTTTTCGGGGGGAAATTTTACACAGGGGGAAAACCGCACCGTGACACCTTGGAGAGCCACTTGTCCACCGATCAGATTCTTAATGCTCAGGCTCGTGCTCGTGCTCCCTTCGGCCGTCTAGTAGTGATGCTTCAGCACCTGAAACTGAAACTGAAAATAGTAGAGCTCGACGTCTGCAAGAAACTGAAAATACAAAAAATCGACGACTGAAACTATAACTGAAACTGAAATTATTTAGATTTGCCGCCTGAAACTGAAACTGAAATAATTTCAGTCGACCATTGAATCTGAAAATAATTTCAGCTCTTGCTTGACCTGAAAGTATCAATCGATTTAGGTCTACGGTTAGACTGAAAATTGTCATTTCAGACAACGCTTAGCCTTAAAATACCATTTTCGATGATGTGTTGTCTAAAGGTGTTTATCAGCTCGAACATATGCATTTGAAAACATTACAAGCAATGCTTAATGTTATGCTGTTGTTGTAGGAAATAGAATGAATTTCTACTTTCTAGTAGATTATGCATACCTGGATACATTCCATTCTGCCCGAAACTGAAACTGAAACTGAATCTGAAATTGCGGCGACCAACCGCCTGAAACTGAAACTGAAAATCAGATAAAATGAGACCTGTAACTGAAACTGAATCTGAAATTCCGACGAGCAACCGTCTGAACCTGAAACTGAAAATCCTCAATTAGGAGACGTGAAACTGAATCTGAAAATAAATGGGCCGCCTGAAGCATGACTACCGTCTGGAGGAGTATCGAAGGGCGATTTCCAGGAAAGATGCTTTCTTCCGAGTCTGACTCAATCCTTAGGATGAGATTAGATTAAGCCGTTGGGATTCCCATGCCCGGACGGCTTTTTGACTCGGCCGGCCGAACCCGGCCGGCCGAGCTTGTGAACCCGGCCGGCCGGATGATGCGAACTGACCGGCCGGCCGGCCGGGTCAAACAGGCCGGCCGGCCGATCAAAAAAGGCCGCTCGGCACCAGTTTTGCCCTATTTTTCGTGTATTTTGCAAAATATTTAGCATTAATTGATGCATACAGTTACTCCTGGTTATGTATAACAGATAAAATCAAGTATTATCCTTTTTCTGAAGACGTTATAAACACAAAATTGTCCAGGATTACAAGTGTTGGTCGAGAGATTTTTTTGGCGCAAAAACAAGCTCACCACTTTTTCAGTTTCCGTTTAACGCATGCGGACCTCAACTTTGAGGTTGAATTACTCAACAACCGTAAGAGATACTAGTTTAATTTTAAAATTTGTTAAAATATCACACTCAAGGAACATTATATGTAAAAATGAGCGAAATCGGAGATGGTAGAAAAATCGGCCAAAACTGGAACCCCCTTTAACCACTGTAGATAACTCGAAGGATGTAACAACAAAAATGTTCATTTGTGTGTCCTCTCCAGCCACAACAACCAATCCGATGTGTCGACTATGTACTGAGAGAATAATGGCAAAAACCAAACATTTCTTATTTTTCACCTAAAAATGCGGGATTGACCCCAGAATGTTAAAGAGCAGGAAAATAGGCTATTTCGTAAGTTTTAGCTGTTTACGTAAAGGATTAAAGCCGTATGAGTCAAAAATACCCGAAAGGAAACCAGCACCTTAAGTAGGAGTCTGAAACCTAATTTGCATATTGCATCGAAAGAAAAATTTCCCTGAGCTAGTCCTGTGCTGAAGGTAAAGCTTCAAACGGTTTCAAACAACTACAATTGGTAAAATGACTTAGCACACACAAAACAAGTAGGCCCCTAAAAGGAGTATGATCTCGCACGCTGTGTTGTGTTTTATGTTCAAACCAGAGACAGCCTTTACTTCAGAAATAGGACGTTTTTATAGTGACAAAACTTCCGACTCGTTACTAGTTCTAAAACCAAATCCTGTTTTATACATTCCGGTTCAAGCCGGAGTAGAAATTGATGAGCCAGGGTTTAGTTTTAAGAAACTTTGTTTACGCGTTAGTCTTGCACTTACAGTCTAGAGTTTACGGGGTTTGATATGATTATTGACAAGATTTCCTTAGTCGAATTTCCATTTTGGTCAGACTTTCAAAAAATCAGTGGCTTAACTCTACTCAGCTAAACCAAAGTGTAACTGAAATCAACGTAGAATTGTATTATTTAAATAAATGCAGATTAGAGTTATTAGACTGGGGTATGGGTTAGATTTGATCCCATGCTTGTAAAAATATCTTGCTGCTTAATTAGCTTTATTGCAGTCACCCTATTGCAGTAATTGTTTATTGATTGCAGCCTGCAGTTAGAGTCTGCATGTTTTTAAAACCTATATATTAAAGAAATATTCTGCTAATACGCTATAGCAAGAGTAGTTATATTTATGCTTGCAGTGCAGTTCCTTTAACGAGTTTATTACAGTTTTTGCTTCTTTTTCTTTTTGTAGTTATTGCTGTTATTTTAGCATAATTAATTATTAATTAATTATAATTATAATTTTCATGTAGCATGTTTTCTGCACCGCTTTTTTGTCAATTTGTAATAACTGTATTAATCTACTAGATTTTAAGCTTGTGTGTAATCAATGTTTTAATGATAAACATGTTTAGCTGTTGATGGAATATATATACTTAATTTGAAATCAGATTTTTCATAGTATGCCCGCTACTTATAACCTAAGTGGTGGTTGTGTGTATTAGTGTGTAAATCTGTTAGTGTCAAATTAATGTTCAAAGGATTTTTCACAACTCATTGACTAACTTGAGGGCCTGGAAATCCGGCTGGCCGACCGAGTCGTTCCAAACCGACCGGCCCGGTCAATACAGGCCGGCCGGTACCAGTTTTGCAAGTCTGCACTAAATGATGTGTAGACTTGGTCATGGTTCTGCCTAACAGGCAAATCACGTATTGGCATGGCTGAGGCGAAGGTTGGGCGGCTGGCCGCTTTCCAGCCAGTTTGACCCCGGCCTGCCAACAACACCAGTGCTCATTCTAACCGGAAAGTTGTCACCTTTAAACCATTCTACCCAACATTACGTTGTACAGTGTGAGAGAGCAAAATTAAATTTAGCAGTTGTGGAATAAATAGCAAATTGTATAGCAGCATTTAATTAACGTAATCTAATAATTTAATTTAATAATAAATAACAACACTTAATTTGTTGGACTGCTCTGGGTTGGACTAAGTCGAAAAGTAAGTTTGGTGCATTCCTCAAAACATGGAGGCGAAAACCCCGAAGATTGAGGAAATATTGAGTTTCTCAGAATTTTTCGAAACTTCGGCGATGTATGACTTTCTTCTTTCTTTCTTTCTTTCTTTCTTTCTTTCTTTCTTTCTTTCTTTCTTGTTATTGACTCGTGTTCACGAACTGTGGCCCGTCTCTGTGTCCATATTCGATCTCAACCTGGATAAATGGCTCCTTTTCCGAGTCATTGATTGACTTGTATCGATTTCTGTGATTCTGCGACATGTCCGCCTGAAATAAAGGTTCTCTCGTTCGGAATTTGGAGTTGCCTGAAAGTTTACTCAATATTTGAAGTCCGAGAGGTTCGTGGCTCGATTCCCGGTATTATCTTTAAAGTTTTGGTTTAGCAATTTTTTTCGGTTTTTTTCAATCGGTTCTGGTTTTTCGTAAATATCATTCTGTGGTGCTGTTTCCAGTATTTGAGATCCAATATTTGGCTTCTTTCTTCTGTTTATCTTCAGTAGTTGCAGTTGTCCTCGATTTCATCAAACATCAACTGAGAGCGAGAATCACCTTTACTAATTTTAAAAACAAATTCTTTCAGATGCTTATACTGCTGATTTTAGGAATAGCAAGTGGCCTCCCGTAGACACGCGTCGGCCGGCTTATATAAGTGTCGGGATAATTTTAAATTGGTAAAACGAGGCACGCCTTTGTCCATTCCTTTTAGGGAAAAGACGTCAAAGAGCCCCGGAAAGTAGCTAGAATGAAACGCAGCGACTTGTTCAAGTCCAATCACTATGGGAATTTGAGTGTGAAAGGTTTCTGAAAATTGTTGGAATTTTTGTGCTGCTACTTATTGTTCGTTTGTTGGATGAGTTAAAATGTCAGCTTTCGGGGATTGAATCCATTGCTGTGCAATAATGATCGTGTTTGGCAGAGAGATTTTCTATCACACTTTGACGTAATCTGGGCAGAGTTGGCAGCAATGCAATTGTGTGTTCACTCTATCCGCTGAGAAAGTACTAGATGTAATTTTGTACTGTCTTTATAGGATCGGATCTAAGCTTGGCAATATAATTTTTTGCGAAATCCTGGAGTCCTAAATTAAATAGAAACTGATTTAGTTCCCGTATGACTACAATTTTGGAAAAGAAAAAGTGTGCAGTCACAAAAGTTTTCCGTTATGCATACCAATTTAATTACTATTAATTTAATAGTATTTTTTGGAAGAAGTAACTAAAAATTCAATAATATCTGAATAATAAGTAATTTTATCTGTGAATCCTCTGCGAAATGGAGTGTTCAACACCAAATCAACACCAAAAATTAATTGAATAATTTTTATTCAGTAATTAAGTCCGTATTTAAATGTTTGTGCAATATAATTTAATGTGCAACCATAAACAAGGAACTAGAATGAAACCTGATTTTAGTGATGCTGCAAATTCTCGGGGTCTAACAGATCCATTGGAAGTTAGTTGTTACTTTCTTCAAGTTTGACTTAGCAGTCATGGGTCATGGCACATGGTTTAATAATAATTTTACTAAAAGTCTAAGTCATAGTTTTCTGCAGAGAATATTACTGAAAAATTTGTTAGGACATAGTTGCCGTAAAGTTCTAAACCAAATCCGAAGACATGTTTCAGACTACTGGAATAATGCGGAATTTTGGCTAGAGGCCTGCACGGGCCCGGCCCGGCGCGTGAGAAATTTTTCTCGGCCCGCGGCACGGCCCGGCCCGTCAACTTTGGTCGTCGGCCCGCCCTGCCCGGCCCGCGGGCCGTAATGCAGGCCTCTAGTCCGATTTCACAAATGAAAATCTCTCCACCAATAAGGCGACTTAAACCGATTTAAACTTAAATAAATGTTTAAATTCAATTTACATTAGTTGACTAATTGTCAGACTTAATGTGCTTTGACACAAAGGATATATGTGTACTCTGTACTGTATAAGGTTTGTGCGATGAATAATCACTGACAACCAATCGGGGACAGAGGCTGTTTCCTTCGAAGTATGCAATAATTTCCTGAAGAGTCTTGAAACATTAGGTAGGTGATCCCACAGGAAATGGCAAAAGCGATAGCCGAAACCTATAACCAATTATAATTTATTAGCAGTTGTATTACCTTTAATTGTTGCAGAGATGATTCCCACTCTAATATTCTTCTTGCCTTTTGATTGTTTCAGCTAGAAATAGTGCTTTTATCGATATCTTCCTGAATTTCTTATACCACTACGTTATTCTACAAGCTTATCTGACTATAGTTTATTATATGACTCTATCTGTCTATATTTAGATGTGGATATTGTCGCGTCAGTGATTCGTTTAGCAGGTAATTACACCTAAATTTTTCGATATTACATTATTATCGGTAATGAATGGAAATAGGCCAGGGCATCAAGAGTAAGCCTCTAAGCCGCCCGCCCAGCACCTTACGCTTCGTGATTACAATAAATTCCGATTTTATGTTTCAAATGTTGATGACAAGACCTCAAGCCAAATGTTGGCTGGCGAGCATAGACTAGCCAGAATAACTAGAATGGACAACCTTGGACTATGCAGAATTTGGGGGCGAAAGCTGTCGAGTGTCCAGGATTTGAACCGGCGAGCTCGACAGCGCAAATCGGACGCTTCAACCGCTGAACCACGGCGGCTAAACTAGAATATGTTGCAAATGTTCTGCTTTTGATCATTCTGATACTTAACAACAGCAAAAGTGTTTAGCTTTCCTGCCGTGTCACCCATACAGTGGTTCGTTCATCTCAAGTAAATGAGAAGGGCATTTTCTTGTATTCCGTAATAATTTTATTGGAAACGCCCCGCTCGCAGGCCGTACCTCTGCGGTTAACTTTCACTAACAGTTGGTCAGGCTCTTAACCACGTCCATTAGTTGCTTAGAATATCAGAAAAGCTCCCAAGAGTTTTGTGGGCAAGGCAGTAGTTTGGATTTAATTTGAAATTTTGATTTCAAAATATATAAGTTATTCAGGCTGTTGACTTGGATTTAACTTAATTCGGATTTAGTTAGCTATTGTTAGCTATGTTAGTTATTTATTCGGATTTAGCTAGGATTTATTCGGATTTAATCCGTGGATTCTTGCTCACATCAACAATGACTTTGTCTGCTCTTGTTTCAGTTCCTTTGTCCATTGATACAGTCGACCAGTGTCTGAAACAATGTCTAACTCTAAGGATTCACAGAACAGAAGAAGAGGTTTACAGTTCGCTTTTTCTAACTGGCAAATGTTTTATTCTTTGATTAATGTCATGTTAATTAATGTAACGAGAGAAAAGCATGCGCATTTTAAGTTAATATTTTTAGCTAACAATGAACTAACAGAAAACTTAATCTAAAGATGGACTTTTGTGCTCAGACAGCACCTAAAAGCAACATCTCTGCAAAATCGGTGAAGCAAATATTTTTAGCATCCTCCTGGTTAATTTTTATTTTAGTTTCTAAAGATTTTTGAATGTTTGAATGCATCAACCTCCATTGTGTTATCATATAAAAGTTTAAGATTGTTGGTCAAAAATTAAGTTATGTCAAATGGTAGGAGGGTAGCGGAAAACGTGAAACAGATCCCAGAATTCATCAAGTGTCTTCCCGGGGCTGCGTTGCGACATTCGAGCAAATAGCCGGCGCCATAGGCCGGAGCCATAGCATAGCGTGCGGGAATTGGAAGGTGCCGATCCCCAGACCGACAAATAAGGGTAGACCCTCTCAGCGAGAAGGAAAAAAGGGTAGATCCTCCCTCACCTGCAGAAGGCCAAATAAATATGGTAGACCCCTCTGGGATTTTGACCAAAAAATGCACGTTTTTTAGCGAATCTTTGCAGATTTTTAAAAAAACTTGTTGCCAGTTTTGGGGTAGACCCCCTTAAAAGTTTGAAAATTTTCAGTGGTATACCCCTGGTAGAAGTTTTTGTATGTAGACCCCCTAGAATCGAATCCCCGCTTAATGCGGTTAGGCTCGGGCCCGGTAATTTGTTTGTTGGGCCTGCCCAGGACCGGGCCCTGTCTATAGCGGCCGGCCGGATCCACCCCACGGAGCCAATCGGACTCAGCGGGCCGGCCTGTCGCCTGTCCTGGATTCGACCTCGGCTCGGGCCCATCGGCGCGAACACTTGGGAATGATACTGAGCCCCGACCCAGTCAATTTTCTATCAGAACAACCATAACAGTAATGGTTCCTTAGTTGTCAAATCAAGTAAAACAAAGTTTCTGGTTTAAAGGGATTTGATGCACCCACTGATAAATTAGCAGATAAATAATGCCTGAACCACTCGGCCAACTGAACAAAGTTGTCTTCGAGAAAGATCTTTTATTTTTCTCGATGTTGTTGTTATGATTTTAGCCTATGTCAATATCAGCATGGAAGATCTTACGAGACCACCCCTGCATCCTGCTACTGAGGTAAATAGTTATGATCTTGGATGAAACAACATGGAGAGGGGAAAAGGGGTTGGGCGGTTGCAGATGTTCTATAAAATTGGCAAAAATACGATCAGAAAGAAAGGCAGGGCAGAAAAATCAAATAAAGAAACCGATCCATCGCAGTATTTTTGGAAATTGCTTAATTTCGCAACAATAAAAATCTCTTAAGATGCAGAGCCCTTGCCAGTATCAACTAAAGTATCAAGTATCAATTCATTGCACTGTTTTTGGAAATTCGACTCCTGGGAAATAGATCACTTTTTGCTGGAATCTGACCTTTCAATGTACTTTTACGGAGGTTGCATATTTTCATGGGGTTCTGGCGGTTTTTTATATAATTGCCCCCAGAGATTTGATCTGAGGCTATGTGTTGTTGTAGTTTTGATGAAGGGTTTTGGGCGTTTCTGAATTTTTGAGAGATTTGATCCGCAACTACATAGCTTTAAGTTGCAGGGGATGCATGGGCTCAGGAATAAATGTTTATCTGGGGGTTTTCATTTTTCATTTTTTCCAGAGATTATATCCTGAACTATGTAACCTAAAGTACACAGGGGGCATAGCGCTTTCGGCTTCACACAAAAGAACCAAAAAGTTTAGTCTAGATTTAAAAGCCTCCAGAAGAACATGGATTAATTTCTAAATCTTTGCCTAACGATAATTACATCGGCCCATGTCAATATAAAAGTCAATGTTTGATGCGCTCTGATCTACAACTTGTTTTTCCTGGAGCTTTTATTTTCATGGGGGTTTTTGGGGTTCTGGGGGTTCTTAATTTTTTGTAGAGATTTGATATATAGCTATGTTTAGTTTCATATTTTGATGGGGGTTATGGGCATAGGATAGATAACGCGGGGGGGGATGGGGGGGGTGCAGACTCCCCAGACCAACAAAAAACGGGTAGACCCTCTCGGCGAGAAGGAAAAAAGGGTAGACCCTCTCGTCCAGAAGGGAAAAAAGGGTAGACCCCTCAGCGATTTTTACCAAAAACTTCTCATTTTTAGCGGATTTTAGCGATTTTTAAAAACATTTCTTAAAAATCGCTAAAAATCTTCATTTTTTATCAATTGTTGGTCAAATATGTTTAAAATTAGCAGTTTTTGCAAATTTTGGGGCAGACCCCCTTAAAATTTTGGAATGTTTTAGGGGTAGACCCTTCGCCAAAGTCGGGGTAGACCCCCCCAGAATTGGACCCCATGTTAATGTATGGTTATGGGGGTTCTTGGGGGTTCTTAACTTTTCGAAGTGATTTGATCCGTAACTGAATATATTTGGTTTCAAATTTTTGATGGGGGTTCTGAAATTTTTTCAAGAGATTTGATCCTCCACTGTTTAGTTTTTAGTGTTTGCTGGAAGTTCTGAGGGTCCTGGAGTCCGGGTATACCGCAAAGTGTGTGCGTTGCCTGGACTTAGATCTCGGACGAACTTATTCTTCTTGTCGTCAGCTTTCGATTGATACCTAAATTGTGGATATTGAATTTAGCATATACACAAATTTCAGTCGAAATTTATGAGAAAAGCCAGGAGGACCCCCCCAGTACGCCCCGGTTAAATGCTACAAATTTGATGACTGGGATACTTATACACGTATTATAAACATATCATGTCTGCGGAAGTGTCTGCTGCGGGAAAGGATCCGCAACGTAGTCACATACAAATCAAAGTCCTGGATACAAACGCATGAAAAAAATTGGGAACCTCCTTTTTTCTGATGGGGGTTCTGGGAGTTCTAACTTTTATCTTGACATGGGCCATTACATTATAATGACGTGTCTGTTAGAGTACATAGTGAGCATAGCCATATCAGTGTTGGATGCAATCGCAAGAAAAAATTATGAACGTTCTTTTTTCCTGAGGGGGTCTAGTTTTATTTTGACATTGGTCAACAACAGTCTGCAAGTTTTCGAACCCTGTACAGAAACTTCTATTGAATTTTTGGTATTCTTATGCAGTATGTCAGTCCCACAAATGATCCAGTGCAAAAATGGAAAAAAGAAGAAACAGTTTTTGTCCAAGGACAAATGTTGTGCAGAGTTAGGCATATATCTTGGCATGGGCCTCGAACCCTAATTATGATAAGCGTGCAGGCTTTGCTCTGTTCATTTGTTTTGTCTTTCCTCATTGCAGGTTGATTATCGTTGTAATTGTTTTTTGTTTTAGCTCGTGCTGGAGCAGTTGCTAGCTCAGTTGGTCAATCAGGCGGCAGCCAATCTGGAGGGCAGCCAGCCATCTGCCTCCACTGCTACCGTGTCAACTCCATTTTCCGTCCCGCAGAATAATGGTAATGCCGATTTCATAGTTCTATCCGCAAGCAGACGAGTGTAGCAGCGCCTCAACGCGCGACTGCAAGCGTCTTCAAGCGTTTCTAAACGTCAATCCGTTACAGAGCGGTTTTAAGGTGGTGGTATCCTTTTGTGCAGTGCTTCTGTTGTAATTTTTTGAAACGCTATAACTTTCGCAGTTTTGGCATCTGGAAAGAGTTTTATACATCGTTTTAAAGCTTATTTTCTGTACATTCACAAGAGCCTACGAAACTGGCAAAATTAGCAGAAAATAGCAGAATTTCTCTGACATGCTGACATCTAACAGCATGAACATAGACCAAAACTATTTGAACATTGATTTCTCAAAACAGAAGAATCGGCCAAAAATTCTTTTTATGCCACGATATGAAGGGCATATGGGCAGAGGGACGTTTCTTGTATTTGGCTCAGCAGGTCGTAACGCTCGAGAAAATGCACGGTAACACGAAGTTTCGCAACTTCGCATTGAGTTTTCTTGATACTGCATAGGTTTTGGCCCAACTAAGAAACACGTCCCTCCTCAGAAGGGCGAGTTTCGATCCTGCCAAAAATCTCCCGAATCCGTCGAGTAGTTTTTGAGAAATCGATGTTCGAAACAAAATAATTGCGGTTTTGCCAACATGGTTTTTCGGCCAAATCTCTAGCTTAAAGCAGGCTAATAGGCATTCATAAAATGGGCATTTGCACGCTGTATCGATTGAGTATAAATAAGCCAACTTTTCTCTTAACAGTAATTTAGTAGTAATCTTGTAAGTAGAATATTACTGTAAGTAGACAGTAATTTTGAAAAAAAAACAGTTTTTTGCTTATACTGACTAAACCACTGGAGACAGCTCAAAGGTTGAAGGAGCAAAAATGTTCCTTTTCGTGTCCTCGTTGTAGCCATAACAACCAATCACGTGTCTTGTCTAGCTACTGGGAGCATAAGGCAAAAAAGCAAAACATTCTTATCTTTTGACCTAAAAATACAGGACTTGTCAGAGAATGTTAAGGAGCACGGAAATAGGTTATTTCTGAAGTTTTAGCCATTAACGTAAAGGATTAAAACCAAACCGTATGAGTCAAAAATACCCGAAAGGAAACCAGTACCGTAAGCAATTAAACTGACATGCAGCTCGGACCGGCCAGAGCTGGCCGGCCTGATTAACACCGGACGATCAAAAGCCCTACCCTACGCAGTCTCCTGTTACCTTCACATGTTCGTGACAGCCATCTATCGACCTGTTGATAGAGAATTAGTTAATTAACTAGAGAATGCAAGACAGTTGCACGCCACAAAGCATCCGATAATATCGGGCACCTGGAGGGACTCGAACTTGCGACCTCCCACATATGTGATTAGTCCCTGGCTCATGACTCAAAGCCTGACTCAAAGCTTTGAGGCGACAGGGATTTGAACCACTACGGTGCCTCAACCACTCGTATGTCGGTAGATGGAAAGGGATGGCTATTCCTTATTTATATTCAAAGCACGATTATTAGGTTGACAATACTGCCAAAGACGTTGTTATTTCTTCTGATTCTATTCTGGTGAAAGTATGCTATGCATCACCTGACTCCTAATTACTGATTTAGGTCATGTTTATTGTTGTCCTTTCTTGTTTCAGCATCGGCGAGTTCCCCCGATTTCAGCTCTCCCGACTTCAGTCTCCCCACCGACAGATCTGGGTCCGTTTCCGGTTCCTTCCGGATGGATCAGTCCTGGGATTTTCAGCCACCCGATTCCGGCTGGAGAACTATCGAGGGAGCAGCGGATTTGGAAAATGATGAGCTTGAAGTCCAGGTAACGGAAAATGTTTCACTGATTAAACGGAAATGATTTGTTGGCAATTTGTTGTACACGAGGGGGGCGGCATGTTTAGTCTGTTGTGATCACAGCATAGTGTTGTTCACCGGTCCAATTTTTCGTGGGCCGGCCGGTGTGTAAGGGAAGCAGGCATAGGAAAGATTGATAAGCCTGTAATGGGAGTTCAGCTGATGGTCCCGTGGTGTAGTGGTTAGCATGTCTGACTCTAGAGCAGAAGGGCCGTGGTTCGATCCCCGGCGGGACCAATTCTTTACTTTCAATGGTGAGTGAAAAGCTGAACCTCCCTCTTCCCTTCTCTCTTCTAGGTCCTGGTTTCGTGAGTACGAGGGTCCCTGACGCCTCCCGTTCGGGCTTGTCCTCGGTTTCTTCCTGGTCCACCAGCCCTTGGTCGAAGCGCTACAGGTGGCCGCCGGCCCATAACCGGCCGACCAGTGCCACTTTTCGCAGGCTATCCAAAATGCAAATAGAAATTAATATTTTTGATGGTTTTCAAGGCAGAGTTTAGCAGGTTTAAGCCGATAAGCTGAAGAGACTGTTACTGGCCGATCGGCAGCCTCACATTGGACCGGCCGGCTTCTCATCGGCCTGCCGGCCGGCCGGCCGTCCTGTTCTCGCCGGGCAGCCAGTCTAGACAGGGCCGGTTCACAACACTAACAGTATCAAGGATGTCTTAGAGGCTGTGTGCTTCTCTTCCGGACGGCTCTGCGGTGGTGTACCGGTTCTCATTAGCGTCTACAAAACGTGAGATAGTGGGTTCTACTCTCCGCAATTCCAAACTACTTGCAATAAATTCTAGAATACCTATCTGTGGCTTGTTTTTCTTTCTCTGTCGAGTCTCTACCAAATCCCAAGGCAAGCTTCGTCTGTTGCGTGCAAACATAGCGGGCGAATTTCTTTGACAAATTATGGGGAGGGTCAGCCGAGAGCGCGCATCGGATGTAGCAGCCTTATAGTACATACATAGAGTATGCCTGCCGTCATACTCTTATGTATTATGTACTCTTTGTATGAGAGATTTGATCCGCAACTATTATCAAGCTTTAAGTTCTTGTTCTAGAGGTTCTTAGCTTTTATCAGAGATTTGATCCATAACTATGCTTTTAGCGTGTCATACCGCGTAGTTGATACAATCTCAGGAATCAAAATTGAGAACCTCCACTTTTCTGACGGGGTTCTTGAGGTTCTGCCTTTATATTGGCTTGGCCTCGAGCCCTAATTATGATATGAGTGTATAGTCTTTGCTTATCTTCATTTGCTTTGTCTGTCCTCATTGCAGGATGTTTATCTTTGTTTTGTTTTTCCTTGTTTTAGCTCGAATTCGGAAGAAATCTTAATAAATCGGTGAACGAGGCTGCAGACAATCTGGACAGCAACCAAACCGGAATATCGGAAGTCTTCCGCGGAGCCGATTTTTCGGTGGTTGGCCAGCGGGTAAGAAGGGACTTGGTTTCGTGGAAGTACAGTGCTGGATATGCGAATTTGTTTAAAATTCTTTGATTTCTGTACGAAACATCACATACTTGCGCAAAGCGTCTTAAGTACATATTTCGGAGATCAGCCTCATTATCAGCTGATGTATTGTGAAATAGTCTGTAAACCGCTCACGGCTGTTAAACTTTTGTCGGTCATTTGGTATCAAATAATGTGTTTTATTCACTGTGTACTTGTTGTCATTTCAGCCAACAGCGGGCATGGATATGGTGTCTCCAGAGCGCGGCCCGCCCATTCCGTTGTATCTGGAAAGCAGCAGTTCAGGTGAGCAAAAGTGATAAACAAACCATTCCCTTCCGTATACTGTTGACTTTGCCGGGAGTCGAACCACGACGGACAGACGAGAAAAGTAATTAGCATTATAGGGATGTCCAAAGTCCATGATATGGTATTAATTAGGCACTAATTTGGTGTCAATGAGAGTTTTTGAAGGATCCTAATCTTGTTTCTTGTGTTCGTACACTCATCGGCACATAACCGGGATCACTGACAGTCTCAAATCGATCAGCCATCAGGAAATGGAATCCTGAGCTGACTCAGTCAAATGATTGCCCAGTAGGTACGTGTGTTGACGAAATTCTAGTTTAGAAAACTTTCTGTGACTGTGTTTATTGTTTCAGACTTTTCTGAGTCTTCGCAATCGTCCCAAGCTGAACATGTTGTAGATGCGGCTCCGGCGGATAGCAGTTCAGGTATATATATATATGTATGTATATATATGAATATATGTATATATATATATATGTATATATATATATATGTATATGTATATATATATATATAAAGATTTATCTTTCGGAATTTGTTGAGGCAACTTCTTCACCAGATTTTGTCCCTGGCTGACCTTATGCCCTGTCTCGAACTACCAAAACAGTCCAGGATAATGTGAACAAGCTAAACTGGCATGAATGGTTTGCCGCCGCTTCTTTCTTTAGGCAGCTAACTTTGTAGCGTCGATTTTCGGGAAATGGTTGCCTCTGAAAGGTAGTTGGAATAAGGAACTTTTCTAGAAATGGTTGCCCTTGAAAGGGCAGTTGGGATAGCTAATTGTTCACTAAATATCGCTAAAAGTTACTTGATACACCCTCTTAAAGGGAGTCCTAGCAAATCCAGCAGCTCAACTTGACTACCGGCTTCGAAAAAAAGCACTGATATTAGGCTTTTCTAAACAATTTGCTCACTTTTGCGGACTCCAACAGCGCAGCATTTGGCTATATCTCGAGATCCACGGGAGCTAGAAACATTTCGATTGCAGATTTGGAATCTGCGTCCCCGAATTACCCTAGGACTGACTTTTCAACCAAATCGGAGACAAAACATTTTTGACCATTTTTGACACCTTCCTCTGAAAATGGTTGCCCATAAAAAGGCAGTTGGGATAAGGAATTTTCGATTAAATATTGCCACAAGTTACTTGACACTTCTTTTTAAAGGATATCTTAGCAAATCCACCGGCTAAACTTGGCTAACGAGTTCAAAAAACACAGATATTAGGCGTTTCTGGGCAGTTTGCTCACTTTTGCGGTCTCCAACAGTGTAACTTTTGGCCATATCTCGAGATTCACAAAAGCTAGAAAAATTTCGATGGCAGATTTGGAATCTGCGTCCCCGAATTACCCTAGAACTGACTTTTCAACCAAATCGGAGACAAAAAGTTTTCGACCATTTTTGAGAATCGCCTTGGTCCCCCCTCACGATTTTAAAAAATTAAATTCCCTGCCCTGGTCGACTGGGTGGGTCTAGAGCGATGAAATTAAAATGGGCCAGGTTTGGGACCAACCCCCACATGCCCACCAAATTTCAGCTCCGGGCGTTGAGCCTAGCTTGAGTTAATAGGGGGGGACAAGAAGAAGAAGAAGAAGAAGAATAATAATAACACGACGAGAATAAGGGTTTGCCCTTTTCCTTCGGAAGTAGCGGCAAACCAATAATTTCTTTGCGATTCAGATTAAGTAACACTTTGTGCAAAGGGTTACCAAATTTTCTCGTGCCAGTCCCGGGCCTGCTGAACCCAACAGGGCCGGGCCTCAGTCCGTGCTTCAAGACTGGCTGATTCTTTCGGCCGGAGAAGGTCCGGCACTCAGAACAGAGTGTGAGACATAAAGCTAGTGCTAACCATATATGAGCTTGTGGGGGGGTTGGGGGGTTCATCCCCCAGACCTGGACCTCACCACCCAGAGGGGTCCCTCACCCCCCAGAACGTCCCCTCCTGCACATGTCTGGTGCTAACCTTCGGAAATCACAGCTCTTGGAAGCCTAACTTCGACTAGCCAGTGAATGTGGTTCATGGCTTTATGGCCCGGGCATAACGCTAGCTATCCAGCGATCATACCGATCTTACACATATTGGCCGGTCAGTGGCCTATTTCTGACCGTTCGCCATTCGCACTGTTCATGCTTTCTTCGTGTTATATACATCAATGCTTGATCTCGTCATGTTACAACCTTTTAAAAATGTAACGACAAAGTCTAGTTTTCTAGGAACTTTCATTTCGCACTGCCATGTCTGTCGTTACAGTCCGTGTGCCTGTGTGGTTCAATAGGTAGAGCGTTGGTCTAGAAAGCCAAAGGTTGTGGGTTCGATCTCCACCTCAGGCCCGAATTTTTCGGGGGTCGGAGGTGCTGTGTGACACATCCCAAGTTTCGTTCGTTCTTTCATCTGTCATGTATTGTATTGTCATGTATCTGTCATGTATTGTATTTTCTTGTTTCAGCCGCCTCAGTGTCTTCCGTCTCAATTGAATACGAGGGCCCCGCTGACCGTACCGCTTCCGAGAGCGATGAAGGGCGTTCCCACTCCGGTCCGCAGATTCCGGTTCCCCGGCCCAACTCGAGTGAGCAGCCGCAGTACAATGAGCCGGTCCCGTCCGTCCAGGTACTTAGAACCTTACTTACTATCCTTGAAACCAGGCCTTAAGGAGAGTTAGCGGGGAGACGGGGGAATTTTAACTTTTGCACTCGGAATGAAAGAATTCTTTCCCAAAGAATTGGCAGGGGATGGAACCGCGTCCCTTCTGCTGCGAAGTCAGACATACTAACCACTACACCACCGAGCCATCTGCTAATCTGCAGTAGCAGGTTCATCCATCTTCATCCATCAGGCCTGCTTCTCGTATAATTCCTGTTGGCTGTTGGCCGTTGGCCGGTCGGTCCATTAACGTGCCCGAGGAATATCCTGGCCAAGTTTCGATGTTCCACACTAGCCTAGAGATATATTAGCTGCAACTACCTCTGTGACTGTATTAACGAATAAATGCTCTTTAGCGCTAAAATCTCTACCATTTATATTTGACGTTACATTTCAGGAGTTTCTAACCTTGGGCCGAATACGTGTAATGCTGGGGTGTCCCAGGGCCGCCAGGCAACTTTTGGAAGAAGGTGCGGCGCACTACCCGCACGACAGCCGGCTCCAGGAGGCCCTGCGAAAACTTAACGGTATATACCTATATAGTTAAAAATTAGTCAGTTAATAACAAATAACAAAAAAAGGAGAGAAAAAAAAAAAAAAAAAGAAAAAAAAAAAAAAAAAAAAAAAAAAAAAAAAAAAAAAAAAAAAAAAAAAAAAAAATAATAATAATAGTAATAATAATAATAATAATAATAATAATAATAATAATAATAATAGTAATAATAATAATAATAATAACAATAATAATAATAATAATAATAATAATAATAATAATAATAATGGCATGTATATAAAACAAGTGAGCAGGAAATGTTGTACATATGACTGACTAGAAACAAATTTGGATGATCGAAGCTGATACACTCTTGACACAAACAATCAAAGAGCATGTTTTCCTGGGTGCAGCAAAGAGACCGCCAAACCAAACGACAATAGCCTATATAACACAATTTATTGTTTCAGAGGCCATTGAACGGGGCTCCTCAGTTTCTCTGTCTCCAGGTATATACTTATATCCTTATGTTTCTCGCGGCTCATTACATGAATGATCAAAACTTTTTAAGTTCTGATTTTCAGTTCTGAGCTTTTCGGGAACTGGTACTGGTGTTAGTCAAAACCGGTCAACAGACTGGGTGGGCATCATTTGAATGAAACATTCCTCATGTTTGCCATCATCGTGATAATCATTAGATAAATCAAAATTAAATAAATTAGATTTGATAAATCTGAACCAGTCCTGCACCACCTCCATGTCTTGTCTACTTTTAATTTTTGCTTTTATTTTAATTTAATTTAAAATTTGTAGGATCCGTCCATGATGAGTCTGGTCCGGGAGCTCCAGGAAATGAGTCGGCGGTGACCGAAGTCATGGATGTCTCCTCTGGTATCTAGGATTTTCCTTTCGGCAGTTCTTACCTACTTATGATTACATTTTAGACTGAATTAGTAGCATCAATTAAACACAGAGTGTTAGTTGTACAGAAAACCCTAATCTGTGAGTTCAGCTCAGAATTGAACACTTGAGGTGATTGATTGATTTCTTAATCGTCCAATCATTACAATTCAATTCATACAGTTCAATCTTAATCGTTAATACATGTATATAATTGATGTTGTTACCAAAATTTAAATCTATGTCATAACAGCCAGGATATCACAGTTTGATAGATTTATGGAAATGAACATATCACTAGATCTGTAGCTTTATCTGATTGTAGGGAATCATTATCATATTTTGTTAGAATTCGATCGGATCTTAATTATTCTTTTCTTATTTCAGAGCCATCTTCGAATTTTCTGGGCATGCTTCCTGCCCATACAGGAAGTATTGTAAGTAGCCCTAATTGTAAAGACTTTCGGCGCATTTTTGGGATGGAGAACGAAGGCGTTCTCAAAAACTATTGTCCTAAGACTGACAGTCTGGTTGTGAAGTCGACAATTACCGATTAAATTGATCATGTTCCTTTTTCGTTTCGGGCAAAAGAAATTACCCGCAAATATGAGTTTCCACAAGTTGAGTGAACCATTATCGCTGCGACTGACCGATTAGGTGATTTCTGAAAGCATCATTGACATAGTTTGTCTCCGATTGGTTTAGTTTGTGTTTTATTTATGGTTGTTTTTATTGTTTCAGGATGCCAATGTCTCTGTGCCAATTAAACCGCTACCGCTGGAGTTCACCCAATCCGCACCGGCAGTAATTCAGTCGACTTCCCAGCTTGGCGACAGTAAGTTAACTCGCTCGCATATCATCCATCGTGTTTTCGTGTGTTAACATTGAGCTAGCTCATGAACTCAGGGTTGAGTTGGTGCAAACTAAACTTAAGCTTTTGTTGGCCGCGAAAACTGGTCATTTATCCAGACTGGCCGCTTGTTTTAGGCTAAGGCTCTAAGGTTAAACCTTAAAATGCTGTAAACTTTGGGAATGCTGTTCAAACACTACAGAAATAGAAATCTACTAGCACTGTCGATGCTTGACATTGATTTCACTACTCGCTTGCTCATATGTATTCTTTCCATTAATACTCCATTTTGTCTTTTCATTAATACAATTGTTTTAAATATTAATTAATTAGTAAAGTTGATCAGTTGAGTTGATCTAGTTATTCTATTTTAGCGTCAGCGTCATGCTCAAGCATTGACTTCGATTCAGCCACAATTGAGGATACGTTCGGCGGAATTGAGATACCAGAAGTAAGAAACGATATATATAAATAACTGTATTACACAAAGAGTACATAATTATACTGTATGAAAGAAGAAGAGTAAGCTACTGGAGTGCTTCTCTTCTTTCATTGGGTATTTATTATTTTATTTCATTCATTGGTTGACAAACTTCTACGACCTCCCCGCTCGGGGGAAGGGTCGCCAAAAGAGGATTCGAATTGGGAGGAAATGGCCAAGACATACTACGGTTCACTGAATCCGATTGGTTGCTCTCGACTCCCCCCTACAAAATAACCTAGATAACTTTTTAGATAACCCCAATCAGGAGGGACCTTTTTAGAGATAGGCTTATACACCGTAACCCTTTGCTAGACCCCCTCACCCGACGCGGTGGGGGTATCTGTGATCTGATTGACTGTTTGGTCACCTCCTTCCCACACTACAAACTGGGATCGCTTTCTGTATCCTGCTTTCAAAAAGGGGAACATTCTCGTATTGTGGTCGGAGCACCGTTAGCACTATGCAAAAAACAGAATCTCTGTAGTGGCTTACTCTTCTTCTTATTCAAATTGCTTATCACTGCTTATTATTACTTCAGTACTTTAGTTCCAATTATGCAACTACAAATGGGAATTGCTTGGAATGTAAGGGTTCTGTAATCGGTTGATTTTGTGGCGAATGGCGATGAAAGCTGTCACTCCTCATCGGAAATCATAAATCGTAGTTGTAATTAGAAAACTGTATTTAATCAGGCTTAATAATTTTCCTATTCTAGACTCCGAGCGGATCTATTCAGTCTCCGGCTTCAGCGGAATATGAAATCCAGCCGAGACACGGATCAACTTCTGGTTGGTACAGATACTCTGATATATTCTTTTAAGTTTAAAATAGCTTTGTTAGTTAGATATTTCTCGGTAAGGCTCAAACAGGTCCATTTGGCATCCATTTGCAAAAATCTATTTTCAGATGAGATTAGACATTCCATTTCTAGCATGGGCAATTAAATTTTTTTAATTTAAACCAAAAAATTAAATTTAAATTTCAGTTTTCACTACTACAGTTTAAATGTGATATGTACAAAAAGATGGATTAAAATAAAATCATTTTCAGTCGTAACAGGTTAATGCAAATCATAACTACCATGAGTTATTGAAAGTTCACAGTTGTATGAAACATTATCATTCGAATGAATGTTAATTTTGCTAATTTTTGTTATTTTCAGAATCCTCGGGTCCAGGCGTTCTCGGCAAAACCTTTGTTATTCCAGTAAGCAATTATGTTGCAAATTTTTTTATATTTTAACCGAGTCCTGTTGGCAATTATTTCGTTTTGCGTAATATTCGTCTATTTTTGTATCATTAGCATGCGGCGACACTGTAAACAAAAACAACATTACGCCATTTCAGTATTAAAGACAGTTTCATTGCAGTAGTGGATTAAATCTCAAGCTGTCTGAGTTTTTGCAAAATTTACTTGGAGTCTGAAATCACTAGTGCAATAAGACTGAACAGAAGCTCAGCAACTATGGTTTTGATTTAAGCAATAGATCTTGCTACCTCTTGGCTTTATATACTCGGAAATTCGGGCAGTTGTCTTTTAGCTGCATTGTTGTTCGTAATGTTTTGTATTTTTCTTGTATTTTAGCCTCGACCAGCCTCCAATGTTCCGCCACAAACTCCAGATGGAAGTCGACGACGTGGACGCTCTCGTTCGCCAATTGTGGCTCCAAGAAAAGGTTTCTCACTCTCAAATCTGTTTTCTAAAATCTAAATACACAGAATAGTACAAGTAGACTATCTAAGCAATCCAAACATGTTATGATTATTGTTATTATTAGTGTTATGATTTTCTGTTAATATATTCATTTTAATTGATATGTTTCTGTAAGCGAATATGTAGAATCTTAAATTTAACCAAATGTAACCTAAAATTCTTATTTTTCAGAGAGGCCTGTTTTTTCACCTCCTTCGCAACTGAAGACGCCTCCTTTGACCAGCACTCCGGTACTTTAACTTTAATAATTAATTAAGTAGTTAGTACAGTACACCGGTACTTAAAATTTAATTATTAAATAATTAATACTCTAGCAATATTGATGCAACTGAGATTAGTCAATCAAAGTAACCAGTTTTTGAGTATTGTTTAGTTTCACACATGTTGGTTAGAAAAGCTTCATAGCCACAAATGTGCTAACGGATATGATATAAAGTAAAAGCCCAGAGCCGTGAAACTGTGTTGCATCCTTTGCTGATTATTTATGTATTTTTACTTTGCTGTATATTGTATCAGTGTAATTGATTAACTACATTATATATACTTTTTCTAGCTGGAGCCACACGAACTTCAAAAGGATCCAAAGGATGCCAGTTCTGGTTCTGCTGATTCTGCTTCTGCCAATCTAAAGCTCACGGCTTCAAATCAGTCTTCAGGCCAGAGTCAGTTAATTAATTTGCCTAATTAGAATTTTATTGTCAAGATTTTACCTGCATAGGTTGTACTTATCTATTGAAGATCAACAGTCTTCTTTGTTTCGATGTATTCCTCCGGGACCACTTTTGACTGTTGAAATGATTTGATTTGATCAATTGATTTGTTGTCCTCACGTTGGCTCCAATTGGTTTCGAATGTGGTGGACTCTCTATAATCTATAAGATTAAGATTATGATAAGATTTCAGAGATGACCATAGACACCCTATAGGGCCGATTGATTGATTTGGAGTTAAAGAATGCTACCATTGATAGCGGAACTTTCCTTGATTATACGGATTACATTAAATCTTAGGAAAGCTACATGTCTGTTAATTTGTTATTTCCATTTTAGCTTCCTCTGCTTGCTCCGGGAGTTCTCCCAGTTTTGATCCGCCGACTCCATCTCCGAGACCTCCTCGTTTCGCTCGCCGAGGAGGGGGATTTCAGCCGTATCCGCGAGTGCCCGGAATCATAGGTGACTGACATGACATTTATGACAATAACATAAATTGTTCCTGAAATAAGTTTAAACAAAGTTTAAATGATAAATCAATCAATTCATCTATAAAAATAATGCTGTTCTGGTTCTTAATGTTACTCATTTACGCATTCTATGGCATTCTAAGCGTCTTTTCGCGCGCGAGTTAAAAGAGTTGAGTTAAAATTTTTAACTCGTTTAACCTTACAGGAAACATAAATGGAACTGTTTAACTCTGTCCACGAAAAGGATTGAGTTAATTTTAACCCTTTTAACCCGTTAAGGTTTTTTTTTTCCCGATTTTGCTGATTTTCACATATTTTGTAGTCCCATGGGCCGGAAAAGAAGCGTTTTGCGAAATATGTACGTCGACAGCCAAAGGGACCTCGAATGTGAAACATAAGAAAAAGAAAAATTAATAAAATAAATTTATCAGAACTTTGAAACCTTTTCAGAACCATTAAGGACATATTGCAGAGTGCAGCTATCTCCTCTGAAACGATTGTGTTCAGTATTGGATTTTTGGCGAATTTTTAAAGTCAGAATTTTGGAAAATCGCCCATTTTTGGACCATGAAAAACAGCACCTACGGTACTCTTTTGCTTGTCCTGAACGATTGGCAAAAGCTACAGAAACGGCCAATAGATAGCTGCACTCTACGCTTAAAGCCACGTCTTATGAAAGTACTCGCATGTTTCTATCATCTACAGTAAGCTCAAAAAACTTGCCACAAAAACAGCGAATTTTGCTAAAAATGGCCATTTTTCATAATTTTCACATTCTTTTGATAATTTCTCACTCATTATGTGGTAAAAGATCACCAAACTTGGCAGATTAATTAATATATCTATGTCTGTCACATAATGTGGCCAAAACAAATATTGAATTATATTAATCTATCAATATTGAACATGCTGCTGTGGCGGCACCTTTGATCTTTATAGGTGAAAAATGTCAATTTTAAAATTTTTCCAAATATAGACAAAATGGGTATCAATCGATAGCTAATGGAACGAGGAGCAACTTTTCTCATACAACCATGGGTCTAAAATGTTGTCTGTGCAAGATTGAACGAGTTAAAGTTATACTGGGCAATCCTGCAAGGTTAGGTCAGTGCAGCACTCAAGCATGCATTATGAACGCCTGGATAGCTGGCCTTGAGCCACGTCTGCACTTAAATATTACCTTAGTAAAGGCTTTAATTTGGTGTATCGGTTAACCCTGCTTTCGGTCGCGTTTGGTCTCCACCTGACCTTGCAGGGCTCATCGCCGGAATTTTCAAGTTTTCCGGCTTTGAACCTGAATAACTCTGTCACAGTTTGATTTCGAACGCTAATATTCTAAGTTATTTTTCAGAACATATGGGGGCATATTATGTGTAAAAATGAGCGAAATCCGTGACTATCGATTTTTGACCAAAGTGACCCCCCCCTTAACTCGCTGCTCTAAAAGTCTCAGACAATTCCGTAGACTCAATATGACGTTACTTTGAGTAAACAATGAAAGAAAGCTGCACACCACCAAGCTCCTAAAAGAAACTGGAACCCGCGGTCTCCTGTTTATCACGATGGCTCTCTGCCAACTCAGCCGCAGGTGCTTCAAAGAAATGGTTAACCCCCATGAATGAAAACCAAATTGAGAGTGCGATGTATTCGCTGGAAGACTGGAGGCCTTCATTCGCAATTCCCTTTTTCTTTACTATTAATTACTTTTGTGTTTAATAATGTAAATTCTTTGATTAATGTTGTTTCAGCATTCAGAGATTTCCTTTATTCAAATGACCCGTCAACGTTCTACGTGGAAGCGACCGAACCCAGTACAGAAGTAAGAAAATTAAGTTATTCTAAACCAATAGTCAGCTTTTGTTGACTGGTCATGAATTGCTGATGTGGCAGATTGAATAATGGTATGAATTCCGAAGCAATTGTGTGAACAATTTCGTCATGTGACCTACCTACCTACCTACATACCTGGACAATTTGTTGCTGTTTCTAAGAACAACAGTCGTCATTGCTTCATGACTGAAACTGCGTACTATCAATTTAGTAGAACTAAACTTAATACCTAAGTCTGTGGATTTGCAGTGAAATAGTGATTAACTTTATTGCTGAATCAGGTTCTGGTCTTAGTTTTTCAGACTTGATATTTATAAGGTTTTTATTTCTTAATGTACTTTTTGCTGTTCTAGGCCGGACCGATCAGAGCGGAAGAGGAGCCTGGTCCCAGCCATGCCCCGGAATCGTCGGATCAACGTCGAAGAAAGCGGGAAGATGAAGACCAAGGCCCATCCAAAGTAAGAATTCCTTTCCAATTGAGATTAAGGTATGGTATAGTTGTAAATTCTGTTAGAAAAATTATTGTATCTGTCCTGGCCATTGTAAATCTTTTATACCTTTTCAGTTCTTCGCGAAACTTTAAATTCAGAAGGGGCGGGAGGGAGTATTTTGTATTTCGCCAAAAATTTGCAATATGCAATTCGTTTTTGTTCTGAGTCTTTTACTTATGTTCAAACCAAATGCTTTACTCCCCTTCGTGCCAGGAACAGGTACGAGTTGCATTCTGATGCTTTTCATCATTGTTATCATGGTTGTCTTTTTGTTGTTTTAGCGGCCAAGAGTTGCAGCGTCTCCACTGCAGGAGCTGATTCAGGACCGAATCCAGGAAATTGAGGCGGACCTCCAGGCGCCCCAGGAAAACCAGGGGGTCGAAGTGGCGGAGCCGGAAGAAGTGGCCCAACCGGCCGCCGTGGCGTCTCCACTGCAGGAGCTGATTCAGGACCGAATCCAGGAAATTGAGGCGGACCTCCAGGCGCCCCAGGAAAACCAGGGGGTCGAAGTGGCGGAGCCGGAAGAAGTGGCCCAACCGGCCGCCGTGGCGTCTCCACTGCAGGAGCTGATTCAGGACCGAATCCAGGAAATTGAGGCGGACCTCCAGGCGCCCCAGGAAAACCAGGGGGTCGAAGTGGCGGAGCCGGAAGAAGTGGCCCAACCGGCCGCCGTGGCTGCTGGACCTCCGGCCGCTCGAGGGCGACCGCGGCGCCGACCTCTGAACCGTGAGGAGCTCATCGCCCTCAACTGGCGAGGAGGCAAGTTAAACTGTTTCGTGTTTTGTTGATTTTTCTTGTTTCAGGGAAATCCAAATCCAAGAAAATGAAGTAAAGTTTGGTTGGATCTACTCCGGATACAGTTGGGAAAGTTGAGGTTGGGTTGGGTGGTCTGCGAATCTGCACAGTTTGATGTTTTGTCCATTATTGTGTGTGGAAATTCTAAAATGTGTAATCTAAGGTGACACGAAGATACCCTAGAAAACTTTGGAAATGTGGGAAACGACCTCCCCCCCTAAAATTCCATTGTACGGGTGTAGACTTGGCTTATTCGTGTAATGGCTTATGGCTTAATGGCTTTTAGCAGTGGCTTATATATGTAGGTAGCCATAATAAGCAAAGTCATCTCTGTACCTCCTAGAGTATCCTGGGATGAGCCCCTAGACCCTGATGGGGCTAATATTAGCTTCCGTGGGTTACCGTTCCTACTCCATTGTTTGTACATTTACCCGAATGTCGGTGCTCAGGTGCCCCAACCTAACCTATGAAAAGTATACCCATTGCATAGTTACAGACGTCGTTAAACGCACGCAAACGCCCATTTGCATGCGCCTGAAGCCGCTTCAATGTGAAGCTGAAAGGCTTCAACGTCAAATTACAGGATGGGCGAGTTTATATATGCGTGTCGTCCGTGAACATTCGCAACTATGATGGCCACATTAAGACTGGCGATGAGATACTCTTGGTTATATACTAGTAATTATCGACAGTCTGGTCCAAAGTAGTGTAAGGGAAGCAGGCATAGGAAAGATTGATAAGCCTGTAACGGGAATTCAACTGATGGCCCTGTGGTGTGTTGGTTAGCATGTCTGCTCCGGAGTCAGAAGGGCCGTGGTTTGAAACCCGACTGGGCCAATTCTTTACTTTCAATTCTGAATGAAAAGCTGAACCTCCCTCTTCCCTTCTCTCTTCTAAGTCATGGTTTTGTGGGTACGAGGGTTCCTGATGCCTCCCGTCTTGGGTTGTCCTTGGTTTCTTCTTAGTCTACCAGCCCTGTTAGAAGCGCTACATGTGTCAAGGCTGCTTCAGGACCCGGACTGGACTCATGTCTCCACCCCTGTAGTTGCTTCTGGTTGATTGAATTTAAAGGGGTCTGGAACGTGTGTCGGGGGTGCACGGATCTCTCGGGCTCAGGATGCCCTGCGCTGGGTGCGCTCTCGGTTCGATTCCGAGTTGAGTACGCCGCTGGACGCGTCTTAAAGAAACCCAGAAACCCGGGGGAGATGTAGGGAAGCAGGCATAGGAAAGATTGATAAATCAGAAAGAAGAAGGAAAGTCATGTACCACCGAAGGTCCGAAAAATTCGTACCTCCGGTGGGACTCGAACCCAAGACATTTTGCGCACTAGACAAACGCTCTGCCGACTGAGCTACGGAGGCACAGTCTCATCAAGCTTTGTCGGAATTCGTGTACCAATGTACATGACTTTCACTACGTGAACCCACGTAAGTAGAAACAAAGGGGGGGGAGAGCGCGCTCAGGGGGGGGCGCGCGTGCTCTAGAGATATATAAGAGAAGACAAGCCTGTAACAGGAGTTCAGCTGATGGCCCTGGCCTGCTTCCCTTACAGTAGCGCTCAGACACCGCCGCAAAGATTATCCATCAATATATACTCTTGGCTAGACAGTATAAAATATAATTAATTAGAAAGTCGTATATAATTAATTAATAATGAAAATCAGTCTAAATATTTATAATTTAATTGATTGGAATGCATTGTTTCAGAAAGTCCTTTGGACGATCAGGAGATTGCCAAACTGAGGGTCAGTGTAAAATTTAATTCTTCGTTCTTTAGTATTTGATTTCCAAATTGTGATGAGCTCAATTGTGGTTTACTTGATCAGTGATCTGTGCTTGAAATGAATATAAAATACTAAACATCACTGCAATAAACGTATGTCATTTGGTTTTATTTTGTATTTTTGGTATATTGCGTTAAATTTAATCAATATTCCTCATCCATATTAATTAATTAATTAATCAATTAATTAATTAATTAATTAATTAATTTATTAGTTAGTTAATTAATTAATTAATTAATTAATTAATCAATTAATATTAATTAATTAATTAATAATTAATTAATCAGTATCCATATCGTTGTTCAATATCCACGCTACTCTTTCAGGATGAAGATTCCATGGCGCTGCGAAGGATTTCGAAACGACACTATGGCGGACCCTACAGTAAGTCCATTCTGTGGTTTAATTGGCTAGCCTTTTTGACTTATCTATTTTGATTATGGTTCAACAGCTTACTCCTGCTCCGTTCCGTAAAATAGTATACTCACTCTTAAAGATGTAAACTTTGTACATACACGCACCTTAGTATACACGTAAATTGTCCCTTTAAAATGACTCTACCGTTTGGAAACGAAATCAAACTTAGCTTGGTTCGATTGTGCCTGAGTTAATTTTAACTCGTTTAACTCGCTGCGCGAAAAGGCCCTTAATTACAACTACATAACTTTCTCTGTTTCAGTCTGCGCCGTCGCGGAGTGTGGCCGATCCTTTGACAGTCCGGCCGGTGTCGCCATCCACCAAGGCCGAAAGCATCCAGGCCTTCGAGCCCAGCAGCCGCCGCCCGCTGGTGCTCATCCCTGCACTGTTTGTGGGGCTGCCTTCGCTACCCGAAAGGGCATGCGCATTCACCGAACCAAGAAGTATGTCGACTTTCCTGGGGTTTTTTCTTGAGTACTAAATCTTTCTATGATGCTGTTATTGTTGGTTAACCAGCTTTGTGGTTGTTCTCGGGTCGTATGGCGGGTTTCGGGTAGTTTCAGCGTAAACGGGCAGCATATAACAAGCCCCGTCCTACAAAGTTCCTGTCCCAGTAGCCGTTCCGGGCTTTGAATGGGATCCGGGCCCACTAGCGGTCCCTGGTCCAGGTCTGGTCAATTTCTTATCGGAACAGCACTGAGTGCACAAAACCTGGTGTCTTACAAAGAGCTTCACAAACCAGATTACTCATAAGTTTGGCATTGTGTAGGACTTCTACTAGGGTTGTGGACCATTAAGACCGACGAAATAAGCCCAAGACGAGAGGCGTAAGGCACCCTTGTTCCCTTGGAAACAGGACCAAGGAGAGAGAAGGGTAGAGGAAGGTAGCTGTCCATAGAGTTGACCTGGCCAGAGATCTTGATAACAGAGAGTAGGCTTAGCGGTTTAATTGTATCATCATATTCTCTTCCCAGCATGTTTTGTTTTAGGCACCGCCATTAAACCTGATTTCTATTCCATCCTGTTTGGCCTGTCTTTGGTAAGCTGAACCTTACTGTTGTTGTCTTTGTCTATACAGCAGCAGTTTGTTTTAGCTCTGTTTCAACTTGGCTCAGATGGTTTCATTTTATTGCTATCGGTTACAGAAGTCTTTGACAGAAACCGGGCAGGAATGCGTGGATCACAGGTTGACGGTCCAGACGCTTCAGCCTTATCGGTTTTGGACTAACTAGGATAACAATCATTATCTGCATTTCAGATTCAATTCGATAATTATTGTTATTCTATTGTTAGTATTCTTGTTGTTTTAGATTCCATCCGAAAGATTATTAAGATGTTGATTGGCCAGTGATAACCGATTTTCTGTGATCTGGGCTGCTTTTGGTTCCGTCTGGTTTTTGGTTTGGTCATAGTTATGTTTTTTTTCACTTGTTAAAATTTCCACTTGCACCATTCTACTGTTTTGTTTGGGATTTCGTCTATCTGAACTCTGACTTTGCTTGCTTTTGTTTTTTTGTTCTAGCATATTTTTGGAAATCATTTTCACTTTATGTCTTTTAAAAGCTGCAAATTACACACGATCATTGTGATTCTATGAAGCTGGAGTTGTGAAATCGAAAGCCGTTTCCATAGTCTGATGGTAATGATGAAATGGGAAATATTTTACCCTTTTCGATTGGAGATTATATTGGAAATTACCTCGACCAAAATTAATCTGCTTGTCCAGACTGACGTAGCAATGATTTCTTAGAGTATTTTAAAATTTTGCCAAAAAATTTAGAGTATTTTAAAATTTTGCCAAAAAATTTCCCTTTTTCTCCGAAACTAGTTTATCACCCAATCGACACTATTGAAAGCTCAATGCTGCAAAATTCTTTTTTAATTTTAGTTCGGAAAAGCTAAGTTTACAAGAAGAATGAAAATTAATGTTATCAATTATGGACCTTAAACCTGGCCCATTATCCATATATATGCTGTTGGCACAAGGTGTAGAAATTTTTAAATTTATTGAGTTCTAGTTTTAGACTTATTTTAGTCAACTTTGCATTTGAGAGTATCCAATAACTAACTGCGATTGCCTTCAACTATATCTACTTCTGCAATTTATGCTTTTACTGAATGTCTCTGACGAGCGAAACTTTGAGCCGATCTTTGCATTATACTGTCGCAGAGTGTCGTGTACTTTTAGGATTCAGAATTTTACGTTTAGGATTTCTGATTCTTGAGCTGACCGATGAATCTTGTGCATCGCGGAGCTCGTAGTAGGGTAGATCAATGTGACCGATTGATGCTGATTGATTGATTGACTGACTGACTGACTGATTGATTGATTGAATGATTGTTGATTGATCGAATAATATTTGAACTACAACAGGCCTAAATCGACTGTGAATATTAGCTAAGATTCGCTACCTTCATGTACGCATATACCTATTGGTTACGTTTAAATACCGGTGAGCACAGAAATTTTAGCGTCTTCCGTAATGCATAACTATACTTCCTTTTTTCGAAGCTGCGTAGATTAAATCTGGCTGTGGATTAAATCTTTAAATCTTAAATTATAAATCTAAATCTTAAATCTTAAATCTGGAATAAATCTTAAATCTTTTATATTACGTAAATAATAACTTAACGTTTCTTGGACATCCGACACTTAACCTTGCATGCCAAAGTAAAAATATATCTACTGAATTCTGAACCCATTAATTGGTTTTCTTGAAGCATTTATTTTCATGGGATTCTATGTATGCTGTGGGTTCCTAAGTTTTCTTAGGGATTTATAATCCGCAACTATTCAACCGTAACGAGGTGTTCTTGCTCAACCTTCAACCTGTTTTGAATAGATTTTATCCGTAAATAATCATGAATTTGATCCGTAAATAATCCTTTAGATCAAAATGTTTTGTTAGGCTTTCTAGGGATTTCAGAATTTTTCAAGAGATTTCATCCGCTACTATATATCTAGTTTTATGTTTTTGTTGTGGTACGTATCTCGGTTTCAGGAGTCTCTGATATATATACACCTATTTCTGCCATTTTCCAAAACACCGTTGCTCCCTTTCCGTTTTTGCCCATACATGACTTTTTTTATGAAATTTTTTAGACCTTTTGATGAGCAAACTTCGCTTGTTCGTAAAATAGTTAAATAATCATTAGCATGGAAATTATATATAGTTTTGCTAAATCTGTTTTCTTTCTACTAGTTTAAGTTTGAAAAACATGTGACAGTCGGAGATAGTAAGCCCCCTTCAGGAATCGATCTGTATTCGAGTTTCTATATTATGAGTAGGCCCCATTGGGCATTAGGTATTATGCAATTAGGCAATAAGACTACGTTTGAGCGCCAATCTGATTTGACGGTGTAGTTGACTGATGGTATGGTTCAATTTTAATCTCTTCAAAGGTTTGTTAATAATTAAATATAATTAAAACTGTCGCATCTGAGGATTTAATCCCATTTTAAATAACCATTGAGAACTTCTGGGAAGTATGCCAGTAATCCTATTTAGTCGACGAAGTCTTTCTTTTATAATGGGCCATTGTTTAGAGGCAGTTCTAAATGGAGTTAATCTTTAATTTGCATTTTTAACAGTTATACAAATCTAAATAGCTAGTGAAGGAGTGGGAGTGCAATTCTGTCGATTTGACGATAGGGAACAGGAACTGGAACGGGACTAGGATCTGTATGTACTCGCATCCGTTATCCCATTTGTCTAATTTTTCGTGAGTGGCGTGTTTATTAGTTTGATAGAGAAACATCAAGGAAATGAGGTAAACGAGGGCTGGCAGGCGAATCCACGAAAGGATACAAGGCATTAATCCTAAAGAAAAAATGAAAAAACGCCCACCTGAAGTCACTAAGGCAAAGTCTTAGTCTGAACAGTAGAGAGCCAATAGGCGCCGATTGTCTCTCTCCTATTCGGACTAAGGCTTTGCCTTAGGGACTGCAGGCAGGCGTTTTTCATTACTACTTTATGTTTAATAGAGATACAGTAAGTAAGGCAGAATCGCTCTGTCTTAGTCCATCTCTCCGCTGGGGCTACCGTGAAATGTTAACGTGAAACTATCCCTCAAAAAATGTTAGCCCACAGGTCTCTACTTTATGGGTGTAAATGTTTTATTCGGAATTCTCTATCCTCAAATTGACGACGCAATGATAGTTTTGAACACTTCAGTGTTTTGCCAGCCTTTTAATTAATTATCTGATTAATTAGCGAAATTGTTATGTCAGTTGGAATTCTAATTGCTTCCTTTTACTTTGTAATGGAACTGTAGCCTGTAGTCTGCTAAGTTCTAGTACTGTTTCAGCCGGTCTATTCAGGTTTTGTTGCACTTCTCACAAATGAATTGGTGTAGTTTAACTTTAAGTTAAGCAGAGAATTAGATGAGTAAATGCTAACCCTGAATGCTATGCTTCATTCTGCATTCCTTATATGCAAGCATCCGTTTAATTTGTATCAAGATTTACGTAATGATTTGGGTTACAGTTCAAACATATGTTAATCCATCAGTTGAAACTCCTTTAATCCAAATAGGTTTGACTTGCCAACAGTTAAGGATAAACCCAGCATTGTGTTAAGGGTACGGAGGTTCTGCATGCCAATTACACCCCAGTTCAAAATCTAATTGGAACATCCGCAGAAAAGTTCCTGGAACCCCTCACAAGAGTTTACCTCCGTTATCTACCTGCCGAGAAACACATCGGCAAAACAAAAAAGTAAAAGTAAAAGTCACTGTTTGCTGCGTTCTGATCCTCTAATCAGCCCTCTTTGAAGCTTTTGTTTTAATGGATGCTCTGGGAATACCGAGATTCTTTATTTTTCTGAGAGATTTGATCCATAACTAATTCTGGTTTTTACATTTTCTTTGGGGGGTTCTTGGGATTCTTATCTGGTTGAAGATCTGGTTTTGACCTTTTGTACGGGGGGATTTGAGGATGTGTACTGATTCCTCCTGCTGTGTGAATATTTTGTCCGGACTTCGTTTTATTACAGAAGTTGTACATCTTGGCGTCAGGATTTCGATTGATACCCATATTGTTAATATTGGATGTCTTGTACATACTAATTTCAGTCTAATTTCTGAGAAAAGCCAGAAAGAGCCTCTCCTGTACTGTTCGGTTGTTATACAGATTATAGTTTGGATGAAGCTGGTGCAGATTAAATCTGTCAAGACTTGAGCTGACTGACAGAAACGATCCGCAACGTAGTTAGACACACCTCGTGCTGGATGCAATCCCACACAAAAATCTGAGAACCTTTTTTTCTGACGAGCAGTTCTTGGTGTTCTAATTTTATCTTGACATGGGCAGACAAAAAACCTTAAGACAATTAACCTAGCCAATCTAGTACGTCCTGCTGATTTATGCGATTTCATTCCAATGTTTTATAATGTCTTCATTTTTCTTTAACTTCACAACGAATTTTTACAGGACTTTACAGTGTCTTTAGTGAGTATACTTTAGGTGGAAGCTAAATTGAATGCTGAGTGCCGACTACTTTTTCTGAACCTGCCAATATTTGTGCTAATGTAACTTTTAAAGCTTTTAATCGTGGAGACGAAGACCATCACAGAAAGGGGATTGAATATTTCAGATAAAGATTAGCTAAGAAGTTGAACGAATGCTAATTAATTAATTAATTAATTAATTCCACTAACGGTGTTAAGACTCATGAGGAGTGTTTATTTTTAAATAATCCACTTATGTGAAAGACTCAAATCGGGAGCGGAAAATGTGAAGAAAAGTGTCCAGGCCGGGGATCGAACCGCCGAGCTTTGTATCTTGAGTAGAACGTCCTACCACTGAGCCACATCCCCGGGCAGCAAGACTACGTAACTTATAACGCCAATTTTATCTTCTGGAGTAAACGTGAATCGCTGATATTGACATTTAAGATGATGTCCGAATGTAACTAATTGCCTTTTGCACAAAATATTGAGTTATGTAACTGTCAATCGTAGCCACTAGAGCTTACCGAATCTGCTGCTAGCGAGCTACCCACAAATAACTAGATGGGACACACTCTTACTTTACTACATAAACGTCGGCCAGTCATTAGTTTTGAAGGCATTGCTTACGGTAGGTTAGGGGTTAAACGATCAACAATAACCCGCGGTAAATTGTTCGCTCATTGGTTAGTTTCTGGTTTCCATTCGGCAGCTTTTAAATAAAAGCCTTATAAATTTTTAAATTTAAACCTTATGAAATGTGCTGAAACTTCTGCGATATGCCCTCTACGATACGAATTACGATAAGCCTCCGTTTCCCAGCCGAATTTCGCCTGAAAAGATTTTTCAGCAAGAAATCTAACCACCACGTCTAAGGAAACTCATAGGTAATCGCAACACTGTCAAAATCTAGTTTTAGGCTTTGGAAAATGCAGCAGTAATACAGTAATTGCAACGTGCAGAATCAATCGAAAATATATATATTTCACAGCAAAAACAGATATATATTGTTACTTAGACAGATATTATTACCTAGTATTTGCTAATATCGAGGTTTTACGTCCCCTGCAATATTATGTACCGCCTCCTTGTCAGACGTTCTGAGCTGTTATTTCAAAACCAACGGCTTACTCGAAGATTCTTGGTAACTGTGAGCTACAAAACAATTAGGATGTAATCTGTACACTTTTTATTCGGTTCCTGTTATCCTAGGCTTAGTGAGTCGTGCCTACGTCGTGTGGCCACGACGGCTCTCAAAGCTGGGATTGCCCGAAGAACGAACGGGAAGTAGTTAGACTCAAGCAGTGTGCCGACAACCCTTCCCAGACTGTAACAGCTCCACTCCAGTGATTCAATCCAGAGAGGACCTCCGATGCAGGGACCCGTCTTGAGCGATCTCGACTCCACCGGCGCACACCGTCCCACTTCCCATCCGGTCTGGAGCGAAGAGAAGACATCCATCGTTATTGAGGCCATCAGTCGAAGTTCCGGGCCGCCACATCCAGGATTTGACCTTGATTCCTGGTGCAGCTTACAAGAGTCGATCGGAACTAGTGGCGAAAACGAAGCAGTCTCAAGTGAAGCACAAATCCCTCGACTTGGTCCATGCCGGATTCAGGAACACTCAATCAGTTGCATGGACGTGATGCCGGTCCAATCGAAATCCTAGCTTGTGATCGCTTTGCTGAGTACAACTCTACAACTGGTATTTCATTAATCTGGCAAGTGCCTACAAGAAAAATGCTAAGATGTAAAACAAGCAAAAGATGTAAAACAAAGGTATTCCATTGAAATTAAAACAGGGGCGGATGCAGGTGGGAGGGCGCGCCCCCCGGGAAACTTAAGGAGAAAAATAGAAAAAGGGCAAAAAGCCAAAAAATTTCGCGGATTTCCTAATTTTAAAAGGCATAATTATTTCATTTATGCAGACAACGCTTGAAATGTATCCCATTTTTCGAGGAAAATTGCTAGTTTTGTCTAAAAATGTGTAGCGTTTTTAAAAAGTTTGCTGGCTGTTCAAAAGAATTAGAATTACAAAATAATTAAAGTTCTGATGATCGATTTTATTGCAAAAACAACCATTTTCAACTTCTGGGGGCTCCTGCACGGTGGGCAAATTTTACCAACTGCACCAATTCCTAGATCCGCCACTGAATTAAAGCAGTACTTTTCTAGCACAACTAGCATTTCCACATTAGGTCATTCGGGCCTTTTCCCGCGCGAGTTAAAAGGGTAGAATTAAAACTTGTTAACTAGTTTAACACAGCAGGCGACTTCAAATAAACTGTTACCTCTTCTAAGCCTGTGCATGAAAAGGATTGAATTAATATACCTTAATACCTTTATAACTCCTTTAACTCACTGCGCGAAAAGGCCCTACGCCACGGCGGTGCCATTAACCTATTATATATATGTTCTGAAGTAAAGGTGTACTATGTTTACCTCATATCACTGTAACCATGGATGTGTCACAGCTAGGCCTAAGCCACGGCTGTGCGCTAAACTATCAAGGTGCATTCATAGTTTCTGTCGCAAGCAGACGCGCGTCGACGCGCGTATGGAAGCGTCTGCATGCGTTCGTGAGCATGAATTCGTTGCCACTGATTTTAAACGGTTAAAACAGCATGTTACAATCAGAGGCGTCGACGTGCGTTTCAATGCGTTTGCGACTATGAATGTACCTTTATGTACGTTTTGTCGTAATGTTGTACTTTGCTGTAATCTGAGTTCACAGTAATTATGTACGTGTCACAGCTAGGCCTAAGCCACGGCTGTGCGCTAAACTATCAAGGTGCATTCATAGTTCTTGTCGCAAGCAGACGCGCGTCGACGCGCGTATGGAAGTGTCGCATGCGTTCGTGAGCATGAATTCGTTGCAACTGATTTTAAACGGTTAAAACAGCATGTTACAATCAGAGGCGTCGACGTGCGTTTCAATGCGTTTGCGACTATGAATGTACTTTTATGTACGTTTTGTCGTAATGTTGTACTTTGCTGTAATCTGAGATCACAATAATTATGTATGTGTCACAGCTAGGCATAAGCCACGGCTGTGAGCTAAACTATCAAGGTGCATTCATAGTTTCTGTCGCAAGCAGACGCGCGTCGACGCGCGTATGGAAGCGTCTGCATGCGTTCGTGAGCATGAATTCGTTGCCACTGATTTTAAACGGTTAAAACAGCATGTTACAATCAGAGGCGTCGACGTGCGTTTCAATGCGTTTGCGACTATGAATGTACCTTTATGTACGTTTTGTCGTAATGTTGTACTTTGCTGTAATCTGAGATCACAATAATTATGTATGTGTCACAGCTAGGCATAAGCCACGGCTGTGCGCTAAACTATCAAGGTGCATTCATAGTTCTTGTCGCAAGCAGACGCGCGTCGACGCGCGTATGGAAGCGTCTGCGTGCGTTCGTGAGCATGAATTCGTTGCCACTGATTTTAAACGGTTAAAACAGCATGTTACAATCAGAGGCGTCGACGTGCGTTTCAATGCGTTTGCGACTATGAATGTACCTTTATGTACGTTTTGTCGTAATGTTGTACTTTGCTGTAATCTGAGATCACAATAATTATGTATGTGTCACAGCTAGGCATAAGCCACGGCTGTGCGCTAAACTATCAAGGTGCATTCATAGTTCTTGTCGCAAGCAGACGCGCGTCGACGCGCGTATGGAAGCGTCTGCGTGCGTTCGTGAGCATGAATTCGTTGCCACTGATTTTAAACGGTTAAAACAGCATGTTACAATCAGAGGCGTCGACGTGCGTTTCAATGCGTTTGCGACTATGAATGTACCTTTATGTACGTTTTGTCGTAATGTTGTACTTTGCTGTAATCTGAGTTCACAGTAATTATGTACGTGTCACAGCTAGGCATAAGCCACGGCTGTGCGCTAAACTATTATGTACCTTTTGTCGTAATGTGTACTGTGCTGTCATCTGAGATCACAGTAATTAAGTATGTGTCACAGCTAGGCATAAGCCACGGCTGTGCGCTAAACTATCAAGGTGCATTCATAGTTCTTGTCGCAAGCAGACGCGCGTCGACGCGCGTATGGAAGCGTCTGCGTGCGTTCGTGAGCATGAATTCGTTGCCACTGATTTTAAACGGTTAAAACAGCATGTTACAATCAGAGGCGTCGACGTGAGTTTCAATGCGTTTGCGACTATGAATGTACCTTTATGTACGTTTTGTCGTAATGTTGTACTTTGCTGTAATCTGAGATCACAATAATTATGTATGTGTCACAGCTAGGCATAAGCCACGGCTGTGCGCTAAGCTATCAAGGTGCATTCATAGTTCTTGTCGCAAGCAGACGCGCGTCGACGCGCGTATGGAAGCGTCTGCGTGCGTTCGTGAGCATGAATTCGTTGCCACTGATTTTAAACGGTTAAAACAGCATGTTACAATCAGAGGCGTCGACGTGCGTTTCAATGCGTTTGCGACTATGAATGTACCTTTATGTACGTTTTGTCGTAATGTTGTACTTTGCTGTAATCTGAGATCACAATAATTATGTATGTGTCACAGCTAGGCATAAGCCACGGCTGTGCGCTAAACTATCAAGGTGCATTCATAGTTCTTGTCGCAAGCAGACGCGCGTCGACGCGCGTATGGAAGCGTCTGCATGCGTTCGTGAGCATGAATTCGTTGCCACTGATTTTAAACGGTTAAAACAGCATGTTACAATCAGAGGCGTCGACGTGCGTTTCAATGCGTTTGCGACTATGAATGTACCTTTATGTACGTTTTGTCGTAATGTTGTACTTTGCTGTAATCTGAGTTCACAGTAATTATGTACGTGTCACAGCTAGGCATAAGCCACGGCTGTGCGCTAAACTATTATGTACCTTTTGTCGTAATTGTTGCTACTGTTTTCTCTTGTTGTACTTGTGACTGTGCTGTGCTGTGCTGTCGTTTTGTGTTTGTTGTTCTTCATCTGAGTTCACAGTAATTAAGTATGTGTCACAGCTAGGCTTAAGCCGCACCTGTGCGCTAAACTATCAAGGTGCATTCATAGTTCTTGTCGCAAGCAGACGCGCGTCGACGCGCGTATGGAAGCGTCTGCGTGCGTTCGTGAGCATGAATTCGTTGCCACTGATTTTAAACGGTTAAAACAGCATGTTACAATCAGAGGCGTCGACGTGCGTTTCAATGCGTTTGCGACTATGAATGTACCTTTATGTACGTTTTGTCGTAATGTTGTACTTTTCTGTAATCTGACATCTCAATAATTATGTATGTGTCACAGCTAGGCATAAGCCACGGCTGTGCGCTAAACTATCAAGGTGCATTCATAGTTCTTGTCGCAAGCAGACGCGCGTCGACGCGCGTATGGAAGCGTCGCATGCGTTCGTGAGCATGAATTCGTTGCCACTGATTTTAAACGGTTAAAACAGCATGTTACAATCAGAGGCGTCGACGTGCGTTTCAATGCGTTTGCGACTATGAATGTACCTTTATGTACGTTTTGTCGTAATGTTGTACTTTGCTGTAATCTGAGTTCACAGTAATTATGTACGTGTCACAGCTAGGCATAAGCCACGGCTGTGCGCTAAACTATCAAGGTGCATTCATAGTTCTTGTCGCAAGCAGACGCGCGTCGACGCGCGTATGGAAGCGTCTGCGTGCGTTCGTGAGCATGAATTCGTTGCCACTGATTTTAAACGGTTAAAACAGCATGTTACAATCAGAGGCGTCGACGTGCGTTTCAATGCGTTTGCGACTATGAATGTACCTTTATGTACGTTTTGTCGTAATGTTGTACTGTGCTGTCATCTGAGATCAATGTAATTATGTATGTGTCACAGCTAGGCATAAGCCACGGCTGTGCGCTAAACTATCAAGGTGCATTCATAGTTCTTGTCGCAAGCAGACGCGCGTCGACGCGCGTATGGAAGCGTCTGCATGCGTTCGTGAGCATGAATTCGTTGCCACTGATTTTAAACGGTTAAAACAGCATGTTACAATCAGAGGCGTCGACGTGCGTTTCAATGCGTTTGCGACTATGAATGTACTTTTATGTACGTTTTGTCGTAATGTTGTACTTTGCTGTAATCTGAGATCACAATAATTATGTATGTGTCACAGCTAGGCATAAGCCACGGCTGTGCGCTAAACTATCAAGGTGCATTCATAGTTCTTGTCGCAAGCAGACTCGCGTCGACGCGCGTATGGAAGCGTCTGCATGCGTTCGTGAGCATGAATTCGTTGCCACTGATTTTAAACGGTTAAAACAGCATGCTACAATCAGAGGCGTCGACGTGCGTTTCAATGCGTTTGCGACTATGAATGTACCTTTGAATGAATGTACAATGAATGAATGAATGTACCTATGAATGTACCTTTTGTCGTAATGTGTACTGTGCTGTCATCTGAGATCAATGTAATTATGTATGTGTCACAGCTAGGCATAAGCCACGGCTGTGCGCTAAACTATCAAGGTGCATTCATAGTTTCTGTCGCAAGCAGACGCGCGTCGACGCGCGTATGGAAGCGTCTGCATGCGTTCGTGAGCATGAACTCGTTGCCACTGGTTTTAAACGGTTAAAACAGCATGTTACAATCAGAGGCGTCGACGTGCGTTTCAATGCGTTTGCGACTATGAATGTACCTTTATGTACGTTTTGTCGTAATGTTGTACTTTGCTGTAATCTGAGATCACAATAGTTATGTATGTGTCACAGCTAGGCATAAGCCACGGCTGTGCGCTAAACTATCAAGATGCATTCATAGTTCTTGTCGCAAGCAGACGCGCGTCGACGCGCGTATGGAAGCGTCTGCAAGCGTTCGTGAGCATGAATTCGTTGCCACTGATTTTAAACGGTTAAAACAGCATGTTACAATCAGAGGCGTCGACGTGCGTTTCAATGCGTTTGCGACTATGAATGTACCTTTATGTACCTTTTGTCGTAATGTGTACTGTGCTGTCATCTGAGATCACAGTAATTAAGTATGTGTCACAGCTAGGCATAAGCCACGGCTGTGCGCTAAACTATCAAGGTGCATTCATAGTTCCTGTCGCAAGCAGACTCGCGTCGACGCGCGTACGAAAGCGTCTGCCTGCATGCGTTCGTGAGCATGAATTCGTTGCCACTGATTTTAAACGGTTAAAACAGCATGTTACAATCAGAGGCGTCGACGTGCGTTTCAATGCGTTTGCGACTATGAATGTACCTTTGAATGAATGCACAATGAATGAATGAATGTACCTTTATGTACGTTTTGTCGTAATGTTGTACTTTGCTGTAATCTGAGATCACAATAATTATGTATGTGTCACTGCTAGGCATAAGCCACGGCTGTGAGCTAAACTATCAAGGTGCATTCATAGTTTCTGTCGCAAGCAGACGCGCGTCGACGCGCGTATGGAAGCGTCTGCATGCGTTCGTGAGCATGAATTCGTTGCCACTGATTTTAAACGGTTAAAACAGCATGTTACAATCAGAGGCGTCGACGTGCGTTTCAATGCGTTTGCGACTATGAATGTACCTTTGAATGAATGTACAATGAATGAATGAATGTACCTATGAATGTACGTTTTGTCGTAATGTTGTACTTTGCTGTAATCTGAGTTCACAGTAATTATGTACGTGTCACAGCTAGGCCTAAGCCACGGCTGTGCGCTAAACTATTATGTACGTTTTGTCGTAACGTTGTACTGTGCTGTCATCTGTGTTTTGTGTTAATGTGTGTTTTTTGTCTATGCTTTGTGGTAATGTTGTACTCTAACTTAAACTCAGTTACTGTATACTGTGGAAATGCTACTTTGCTGAAAACGTACTCGTCGTTTAATTTCAATGGAATACTTTTCGCAATCTTAAATCTTACATGCAACTTAATGCAACTTGCATTTTTCTTGTAGGCACTTGCCAGATTAATGAAATACCAGTTGTAGAGTTGTACTCAGCAAAGCGATCACAAGCTAGGATTTCGATTGGACCGGCATCACGTCCCATGCAACTGATTGAGTGTTCCTGAATCCGGCATGGACCAAGTCGAGGGATTTGTGCTTCACTTGAGACTGCTGCGTTTTCGCCACTAGTTCCGATCGACTCTTGTAAGCTGCACCAGGAATCAAGGTCAAATCCTGGATGTGGCGGCCCGGAACTTCGCCTGATGGCCTCAATAACGATGGATGTCTTCTCTTCGCTCCAGACCGGATGGGAAGTGGGACGGTGTGCGCCGGTGGAGTCGAGATCGCTCAAGACGGGTCCCTGCATCGGAGGTCCTCTCTGGATTGAATCACTGGAGTGGAGCTGTTACAGTCTGGGAAGGGTTGTCGGCACACTGCTTGAGTCTAACTACTTCCCGTTCGTTCTTCGGGCAATCCCAGCTTTGAGAGCCGTCGTGGCCACACGACGTAGGCACGACTCACAAAACCTGTAGATATAACAGGAACTGAATGAATGTGTAGAGATTCATATTAATTGTTGTGTAGCTCAATGACAGGCAATTTTATAGAAAAGTGCACATGGTAATTTGAACAGGCGTGTACTGCATTTCCTATCTACCGACTAACAGCTAACCATGTTATCAAACAAACTTATTAGGACGACTGTTGAAATTTGCTGTCACCTTGAACCACGGGATAATCCTAATTTGAGCATTCCTCTTACCGCCAAATTCAACCGAAAATTGTTTATTTGGTTTAATGGGGGATGAGAAAGATTTCACATTCAATAGTCGACCCCTGCCGGCTTCCACTCAAGTAAAGTAATAGTCTGTCTTAATTTTGGACCATCTGGGCGTTTGAGATTCATGAACTTTCTGGATTAGGTAGGGGAACCTAAGTATTTAAACCGAGCCGGGGTCTAATGGGGGATTTGAGATATTTCGGTATTCACTGCAGCTCTGTATCGGACTGTGAACTTGGTTGATCAGCGTTCGATTCGACGAAATAAGTTTATTAAGACCGAGTATTATTCCAGAATCAAAGCAACCAAGGGTAAAAACTGGTTCAGGGGGCATTTGGGTAACTTTGGGTCTGGGCTACTTGGGATAGGATGTTATCAAATCCTATATTAGAAGTACTGGCATTGTTCCAAATATTTCTATTTCTTTGTAATAGCCATTTATTTTAGTTTTTGTGGTCGATATTTAGGCAGTTTTCTAGAAAAATCTGGCGTTTCTCAAAAATTTACGAGCCTTCAGTGCGATTGCAGGGTGTGTTTTTCTATCTTGGAGAAATTTTATCTGCAGTCATTCTTCCGACCAGAGTTCTACCACTAAGAAGTTTTCCGGACGGACCGGGGCCCAGAGCCCGGACTTAGTTTGATTGCCGGGCCGGCCCTCAGGTCGGGCCAGTCCCGGGTCCGGGCGCGGGCACAACTCTACTCCTGACGCAAGAGCACGACGGTTGTGGCGAAAGGAGTGCCATTTTGCTTAGTTAGGTTGCTAGTATGTGTAAGCGAGAACGAAAGAGGACAGATTATTTTTGCTTTTTAGTTGTTGCTTAAGAAATCTGGGATCAAAATTGTTGTCACCAGCCAGTGATCTGAGGAAGTGGCTTTTCTATAGTTTTTGATCTGGTGTATAATATGTTGTGATGAGAATGCAAATAATGAATAGACGGCTTTATAGTTTCTTACACTGTTAGATCAAACTTAAAGGCATACATATAATGTAGAACAGAAAAAATGTCAAAGGGTAGAAAAGTTAGCCCTATGATACTTTAGATAAGTTATGTCATTCTGATCTGTATCTTCTCCATGGCGTTTCATATCTAAGGGCATCCAAAGAAGATTGGCATCTTCATGCCACGGGCGCTGTTAAATTTTGGTACGTCGCGACCCAATATTTAACAGCGTCCGTGGCAAGAAAAGGCCAATCATCTGTATATGTACCCTTAGATAACCCACAAACTATCTTAAATTGCGTCAGATTACAGAACCCTTCATTTCTTGGGGCTCCATCTATACAGGTTCGATCATTGGTCGATCATCGCTCATGTCAAGAAAAAATTAGAACACCAAGAACTGCTCGTCAGAAAAAAAGGTTCTCAGATTTTTGTGTGGGATTGCATCCAGCACGAGGTGAGTCTATCTGCGTTGCGGATCTTTTCTCTCAGTCAGCTCAAATGTCTTGATATATTTATTCTGCATCATAATCGTCCAATCTGTAGCAAACAACCGAGCTGCACCGGTTGATGTCTTTCTGACTTTTCATGGAAATTC
>JASAND010011765.1:0-19461 GCA_030248195.1 Trissonchulus latispiculum
CGGCCTTCCGGCCCTCTCCAGCGAAAGCAAGACAGGAACTGGTTCAACTTTGAACCAGATAGACAAGATCCAGCCAGCCTTGAGTCGAACCACAGTAAGCCTGCACCAAATTAATTCCCATGCCCAACAACCTTTGTATGCCAAATATCGAGCCTTCCAGCTATCTCCAGCAGCTTGAACCAGGAACTGGTTCAACTTTAGACCGAATGAACCAGATAGACAGGCGAGGTACGGCGGCGTCGACAGTATACTCGTCGTGTTCAGCGACCCCGATTACTATATATGGGTACCATCCCCAAGGCCATGCTGTTTTATGGTTTGAGCCATTTTCTTTGACAGCTTGAACTTGGGGCTGGTTCACTGTTGAACCAGCTAGACAGATGAACCAGGCGAGATACGGCGTCGGCAGTATGCTCATCGTGTTCAGCGACCCCGATTTACTATGTATGGGTACCATCCCAAGGCCGAAAAACCCCACTATTTTAGACGACTTTTTGACAATTTTCGTGTTGTCTCGAAAATTTTCACAAGTCCAAACGTCGATTTTTCTATGTTTGACCATCTGTAAAAAATCGACCCAGGCAAATTCGGAAATCAAACATAAACTTGATCTGGATATCTTGAATAATCAAAATTAGTATAGAAAAATTTTTCCTATGGGCCGTTGAAAAATCGGTGTGCGCAAAAATCGCCTAAAAAGTGATTAGTCTGGAAAAAAAACCCCCACTTTTAAACTTGTATCAAAGTCGATTTTTTCAAAGTTCGTTTTTCCGGGCGGCGAGTTTGGTATCATTCGAAAGCTCTTGGCCTGGAGATTTCAGAAATGTAAACTTTAGCTCTCAACTCCCTACCGTTAATTAGTTATGGCTAATTAACAGTTTCCCAAATCCGCAAAGTGCCTTTATAGCTCATATTATGAGGGGCGCTCCGCGCACCCTCATGATACATGTGTTAAGCAAAGCGCGCGTAAATTAGGAATTTTTGGGTAGTTACACACTTTTTTCTGCAAAATAACAAAAAATTTTGGAGAGGTGTGTAACGTTACACATAAGCCGTCGGCGAAAAACACTGGACTGTATATACCATTCGAAAGAGCGGGTCATTTTTAGTAAGCCGGCATCAAAAATATCAATACATATTTTTGCAAAAATTTCTTAATTATAAATATTTCTTCATTTTTGCTCATTTATTCGAAAAAAACTTGGATGTTTGCAAAAATTTCGAATTTTCCAAAAAATTTCGAATTTTTGCGAATTTTGAGTCAAAATTTTCAAAATTTTGAGGGTGGGGTCTGGCAAATTTGGGTGGGTGGGGTCTGTCTCCAAAATTTCGAGGGTGGGGTCGGAACTTTTCCGTTTGGGGCAGGGTTTTTTGGTCGCGGACAAGTGTGCATTTTTTGTGCATTTTTAAAAAATAGTGTGCATTTTGGAAAAAATGTGTGCATTTTTAAAAATTGCTTATTTTGAACTATAACGTACATTTTTGGCCGTAAATTTGTATTCTCCTATTTTTGGCTTTAACTGGAATCCCACACTTTATATAGTTAATGTTTTAATCATGATTTCAGATCTTAACTGGTTAGCACACGTGTATATATACTGATATTTACGCAAATGCATAACTAACAAATTTATTAACGTATATATATAGGTGTCGGGTTTTGACATCTGCAATGCAGTGAACCTATTAACTATATATACATATATACAAGCTAAAAATTGTGAAGAACATAAAATCAAGATAGGGTTGTCAATTTACTGCCAAATTATATGCGTACTTATATATAATTATGTATATATAATTCAAGAATTTCAAAGTTCAAAGAAATTGCGGATTGATGTATGTAGTTCAGCCCCGCTAATATCTATATAAAGAAGAAATTTGATTGAAACTCGATGCCGGGGGGTCTGGGGGACGGAGTCCCTCAGAAGCTGAGAATTTGTTGGAATTTTGGACACGAAAGAAATTTTTATGAACAATTTCTTACCGTTTTAACTGATTAATAAACGGAAATGAGAGCTAGCATTGTACGCGACGAACCGTTGTAGAGGAAGAAAATGTAAAGAAATAGTTTAAGAGAAATTGGCTTCAGCCGTTTATTTTTGACGATGAAGGAACGCACAGTATATATAATAATATCATGGGGCAGCTCGGAGAGCGCCCCATAGAGCCAAAAAGGTACATTGCGTGTTTTCAAAATGCTTAATTAGGCATAACTAATTAACGGTAAGGAATTAAGAGCTAATATTTACATTTTTGAAATCTCCAGGCCAAGAGCTTTCGAATGATACCAAACTTGCCAGGAAAAAATTAACTTTGAAAATTTTCATTTTTAAGTCCTACTTTCTTAGTGGGGTTTTTTTTTTCTCTGATGTTTCTACTTTACGCTTTTGTTACATTTTATAGCACACTGATTTTTTCACATGCCGTATGGTGGCAACCTTTACCTATTATTATCTTGTTAGCGAAACCATGAACCTGTTCACTATTGATTATTTTGGCCCAATTTGGCTCCTAGCGATTTTTACAGACTGTCAAACATGGGGTTGCGAAGCGTTTGGACTTAGAAATTTTTCGAGGCCCCAACATAGAAAATTGTCAAAAAGTCGTCGAAAATAGCGTTTTTCGGCCATTTGGTGGTGCGCATATATAGTAAATCGGGGTCGCTGAAAACGATGAGCATATCGCCGAAACCGACGGATGTGACCCTCGGGCTGCATGGCGCCCGTGGTTCCTCGCCCAGGGTCAAAGTGGGGAAAAGTCGCTAAAAACGACTATTTTTGGCCTTTCTGGAGCAGCCATATATAGTAAATCGGGGTCGCTGAACACGATAGGCATGTTTGCTTCTCCGTGTGGTGCCGCTATTGCACTGCACTGCGATGCGGCAGCCGCAGCGACGCTGCAGGTGCAGCACCGTGCAGCACGCCCTGTAACTTGAAATGGACAAGTTGAAACTGCCTGAAAGCTTGCCCTTATATAGTAAATCGGGGTCGCCGAACACGATGAGAGTATCCTCGTCGCTGTGCGGCGCTGCTATCGTGCTGCGCTGCAGGTGCAGCACCGTACAGCACGCCCTGTAACTTTCGTCGCTGTGCTCTGCTGCGCTGCGGCGCTGCAGGTGCAGCACCGTGCAGCACGCTCTGTAACTTGAAATAGATAAGTTGAAACTGCCTGAAAGCTTGCCCTTATATAGTAAATCGGGGTCGCTGAATACGATGAGAGTATCCTCGTCGCTGTGCGGTGCTGCTATCGTGCTGCGCTGCGGCGCTGCAGCCGCAGCACGCTGTGTAACTTGAAATAGACAAGTTGAAACTGCCTGAAAGCTTGCCCTTATATAGTAAATCGGGGTCGCTGAACACGATGAGAGTATCCTCGTCGCTGTGCGGCGCTGCTATCGTGCTGCGCTGCAGGTGCAGCACCGTACAGCACGCCCTGTAACTTGAAATGGACAAGTTGAAACTGCCTGAAAGCTTGCCCTTATATAATAAATCGGGGTCGCTGAACACTATGAGCATATTGTCGACGCCGTATCTCGTCTGGTTCAACTGGTTCAACCGTGAACCAGTTCCTGGTTCAAGTTGCTGGGGTAGCATTTAGTTTAACAGTATGCGTTAATGTTATGGTCAATAAACCATATTAACACATTACACATTCCCTCATTCCCAAAAATGAAATAGGACAAGTAGGAAAAGTGCTCCTTGCAGTCGCATGAAAAATACAATATGAGCCAGAAGGACAGCATTCAATTCGGGAAAAGACAAGATTTAAAATGTATAATATGAGCCAGCATTTACTTATGTAAAGGACAAGATTTAAAAGTTTAATATGAGCAGCTCCCTTTCTCGGGCTCATATTGACGCCTTGGGAACGATGTTGTGTACGCAACTTAATCGATGCCAACGTATAAACTTAGAGTAAGTGTAAAAAAATTTAGAGCATTTTGTGGTTAGCGGAAGCAAAATTTGACTGCATTTATGTGTGCATTTTTAAATTTGAGTGTGCATTTTGGAAAAAAAGTGTGCATATGCACAATAAAATGCACAAAAAAACCCTGGTTTGGGGGGAGGGGTTCCCAAGGTATATATATACGCCTATGTTTTGGACACCTGGACCACACATAGAAGGTTGAACCTAGGTAAAATCTATATATACCAAATTAATCAGGAGGCTCTATTGAGCTAAGAAATGCATGAATTTTTTTCTTTGCTGCTAATGGTTAGAAAAAATTTTCAATTTGAAGTTTGGGTTTTTCCCGCCGAGTCTAAGTCACCACCAGATCGCACCACAGGCAGTAGAGCCAAATTGCATACACCATCGTGAAGTTCGAGACATGTCCTCTGTCAAAAAACTTATCTGTTTTGGGTTAGGTCTTTCCAGTAGTTCAGGATGACCCCCCCCAAAGTTGACCCTGTCTGATCCCCAAGTTGGGTCCAAAATTTTCAAAGACCCAAAAAATTTGCTGAGAGGCGGCGGGAGCTATATTATAGGGGGGCGCGAGAGCGACCCCCTATAATATGGGTGTAAAAGGCTCTGCGCGGCCCTATGAGACTCGTTCGAGCACCGTGCCAGCTCAATACTGAACGAAACTCGGCAAGTTTGGTATCGTTGGAATCTACACGACGAGTACAACAAGTTGCAAAAAGGTTTTGGTCAAAATTTTCAACTTTGAAAATTTTCATTCCGGACAAGTTAGGTCCGTTTGTTTTTTTTCTGTGTTAGTCACGCTTGGAAAAGGGCTATTTTGTGCAGAGGTGTTTGAAAGATGTGGACATTTTCAGCCGGAAAGGTTTACATTTTCTGAATTCCGAAATGGTCCCATGTGCCCCGCGCTATATTTTTTCGCTGCCGGGCCTGGCATGCCACCTGGCCGGCCGGCCAAAAGTGGCCTAACGGCGTTTTTGGCCAAAAAATGGCCATTTTGTGTCACGCCCACAGGGCTCAGGGAACAAGCTAGAGACACGCGGTTTGTTGGATGAACAAGTACGGAGGGGATACTAGTGCGTAACGTTGGCCGATTTTTGATTTAGGTCGTGGACCGTTCAGGCGGCCGGCCCAAAGGAAGTCGGTCCAAATGGCCATTTTCGGAAAAATTAAGTCCCAACTCCACAGAAAATAGCCAAAATAGGCCTAAATATGCAGTTTTGAGCCATTTAGTGGGACGCATATAAAGGTTATCGGGGTCGCTGAACACGATGAGCATAGTCGCAGCTCTGTGCGGTGCTGCTATCGTGCTGTACTATTATGCAGCAACCATAGCACGCTGTCTGTAGACTTACTGTAAACGGCTAAACATATGAAACTTCGTGAAAATTATGTCTGTAGTAAGGAAGGGGGAACTGTAGCTATGTTAGTTGGTGCACTCTCTAGCTTCCACCGTGCTGTATGTGCTGTCCCAAACACAGCACCGTCGATAACAAGTTATTCATTCGTCACTGGTGTTTGAAATTCGGCATACAGATTAGGACATGACAAACTATTATAGATACGTTTCGTATACTTATTACGATGTTACTATGTGGTTGCGCTGCAGTAGAGTGCTGCTGAAGTATAGCACGGCCTATAACGATACAATGTACGATTTGCAATGCTCTGCCGCACTTGTGTGCAAAATTTCGGACGATTGCAACTTACCTGTAGCTAGTTATAGGCCGCGCTGTACTTCAGCAGCACTCTACTGCAGCGCGTTCAGATGCAAACTTTACTGTCGTTGAAGGAAACTCATACGGCACGATTTGCAATGCTCTTGCCGCACTTGTGTGCAAAATTTCGGACTATTGCATGCAATTGTCCGAAATCTTGCACACAAGTGCGGCAGAGCATTGCAAATCGTGTTTTATGAGTTTCCTTCACTGACAGTAAAGTTTGCATCTGGTTGCGCTGCAGTAGAGTGCTGCTGAAGTACAGCACGGCCTATAACTAGCTACAGATGAGTTGCAATTGTCCGAAATCTTGCACACAAGTGCGGCAGAGCATTGCAAATCGTGTTTTATGAGTTTCCTTCACTGACAGTAAAGTTTGCATTTGGTTGCGCTGCAGTAGAGTGTTATATGCTAAATACAGTAACTAAAACTATTGCAGCCATGGGAACTGGATGTTGGATTTCTGTCAAAATAGAGAAAAAGGAAGAACTTGGAACTTTTCAAGCTTCTTTGTTCTGTACTTTCGGTTGACGATTAATGATTGGCGGAATTTTTAAAGTTTCTTTCACACAGCTTTAGCGTTTTTGCTTTTTACTGAGAACCTTAAAAATGAAATAGGACAAGAATAAAAATGCTCCGGTGGAGCATGAAAAATGCAATATGGGTGACATTAGGTTGTAAATGGACAGAGGACTAGGTTTTAAAACGTTAATATGGGAGGGGCAGGTTGTAAATGCCAGGAGGACTAGGTTAAAAGCGCACTAATATGGACCAGCTTCGCTGAACAACCCATATTCGCGGTCACTCATGCTCCACTCCACATGACATACGAGTAAGATCCTGCATTCTTCAACTTTCAAAGCAAGCGGGACGATTTTGAAATATTAAAGCTTATTCCAAATAAACAATGCAGTTCTGATAGAAAGGTGTTCAAGGTGTTTTTCTGCACTGTCAGCGCAGAATCGTGTATTAAGTTGATGCGAAAAGCAGTTGACATTATGTACGTGTATTATTAAGTTGTATAGTAAGGAGGACGACCACATATACTTGCAGGCCATGCTGACAAATCGTACAATTTTCCGAAGAACTGCCAATAGCAATATATATATATATATATAGCAAAACAAGCAGCAGCCGATAGAAACTCTGGACAGTTTTCGCGAATATGGGTTGTTCAGCGAAGCTGGATTAGTGCGCTTTTAACCTAGTCCTCCAAGCATTTACAACCTGCCCCTCCCATATTAACGTTTTAAAACCTAGTCCTCTGTCCATTTACAACCGAATGTCACCCATATTGCATTTTTAATGGTCCACCGGAGCATTTTTATTCTTGTATATACTATAATACACCCTCTAGGCTCTAGGGTAGTTTTGACGCTCTTTAATATAGGCTATTAAAATTCGATCTAGCTTTATTTGTTAAAATGAGCCAAAAATTGGTATTTTTTTGGTAGAAACGCAAAAAGTTCTCAAAATGCTGGGATTTAGGTCAGGGAGTTTTTTGAAAATCGGACCTTTGTAAATTTTGCGTATTTTTGTTTTCGAGTGCGCACTCTTGAAATTCTGCAAACTTTTCGGCTGCGTATTTTTGTTTTTGACTGCATATTTTTAAGCTGGACTGCTTAATTACGCAGTATTTTACGCAAAAAACAGTGATTTAGGCTAAAAATAGGCATTTCTACGAGAGCATTTCCTACGAAGCCAGAAAATTTTTGAAAATTTGCCTATTTTTGGCAAAAATGTAGACCTCTTTGAGGGGAAACCCAAAATTTTTTTTGGGGGGGGGGGCTGTAAAAATACCCTGGGGCTTTTTCCCGCTTGGTTATATATATTATATATATTTTTGTGTTTAGCTCTCATTTCAATGTTAATGGAGCTGCTACACCTTCCAAAGGAAATCCTAGTAAAGGTGCTTTCCCACATTCCCTGGCGAGAGCGAATCCCTCTAGAGGGAGCTATCTCCAAATATTTTGATCAATTGATCCGTCAGTCTTATGGCATTATTGATGAATTGGTGATTGGATTGGAAGAGTCGTACTCTGGCCCCCTCACAATGGATCAACTTATCTGCTGGGCCAAATCGAGATTCTTGAATCTATCAAAACTTCATCTAACATCGCCAGTCAGCTCCGACTGTATGGAGGCTGTCAGTCAATGGCTGCCTAATTTGCATACTCTCACACTGGCCCTGCCTCCAGATAATCTGAAGGATGAGCTGCACCAGATTTGTCAGTTTCAGTTTCCTGGAGGTCTGGCACGACTGCGACTCTTTGCCAACGGACGCTCTAAGACAGACTTTCCTTCCAGCTTCCTCTCCGATCTCTGTCTTTCTCTGGTTCGTTGCTGTCCCTGCCTCAAATCTCTCTCAGTCGGCGGCCTAGGCATTGTTGCCACAAATTTTTCCAACCTCTGGCACAGTCTTGGTTCCACTGGTCTTCAAAAGCTGGTTGGGTGTCGGTTCCTGGATTTGAAGGATGAGGCCACATCGGCTGACGTTTTATCCATCTGGGAAAGCCTGCCTGACTGTATCAGGGCCCTTACCCTCAGCTATTATCATTTCAATCCAGACGTTTTGGCATCTATGGAGGAGATGTCCGAGTCTCATCTAGAATATCTGTCCGTTAGTGATGTCACGGCACCTGATGTTATCCCCAGGAATCTGCGAATTTTTGCAAATCTCAAATCGCTTCGGGCCTGCTTCACCATAGTTCCACCTCACTGGACTTGCTTTGCTGCGGGTGGTCAGCTGCAATCTCTTGAGGTCATTTGTCTTCGTTCTTGCCCAATTTTCCAGAGACTTCAGAATGTTGCCCACAAAAATCCTCATCTTACAGAACTGTCACTGTCTGGCAGCGCCAGGCAAGGCTATGCAGACTCAGAGGCCCTTTTCGCGGGTCTGGCTACAATTCCATCGCTGCGAAAGGTAAAGATGAACTCGATTCATTGGACGGAAGATCTGGCAAAGCTGGGAAAGCCCGGACATCCCGACGGCCCAGTTTCTGGAGTTGAAGATATGATTTTGTCATCTGTGGAACTGGGCAAGGAACCGGAAACATTTTTCTCCGCTCTATCTCTAATTTATCCGAATCTGAAACGATTGAACCTGACCATCGATGCGGTTAAGTTTGCGGAAATTCCGAATCCGGATCAGGTCTCTTGCCTTCTACGATTGCCCTCCTTGGAACGATTTGAGGTTAACTCTGTCCTCCCTGACCATCTGGAAAAGCTTAACCTAAGCCTGTCCACAGGCGACTGTCTCCGGGAAATTGTCGTGTCCCGAGGCTGGAGCCGCTTTGAGCATACACTCTCCACCAAGAAACGAGCCCTTTCTGCTGTCAATTTGGGCATACGCGGCGGCTCTGCAGAAGGAGGAAACGGGGGGCAGTTTCGTTGCTGTAATCCCTGTCCACTGATTCGTCGCCTTGACATGGCTAGTCCCAGTTTGCGGTGTCTGAATACCTCTTATCCAGCGGGTTCAAGCCACAGTTTGGATGCAGATCTGGGCTGCTTTGTGGAGCGATATGGCCAGTGTTTAACCACTCTTTCGCTGGACATTGTCTACAATCTGCCTGATGACGAGAAATTGGTTGGTGCCCGGGCCCTGGCCAAGCATCTTCCCTCGCTTCAGCGTCTTGAAGTGGTCGAAAATTTTTCCACCTCCAGGCCGTTTTTTGCCGCATATTTTGTGGGATTTCGATTGTCTAACAGTAAACAACAGGATAACCAGGCTTTCCCGCACTCGCTTGCCTATTTCTTCTTTTCCAATGAAAAAGGTCTGATTTTGCGTCTAAGTCGCCGGCTGGAGAATGAAGTTGGGATGCAGTTTTCGAGCTATCGACCGTTGACTGTTCGTAGTTCTTGTCATTTAAATCAAGATCGGCCGAAAAATTTGACTTCAGACTCGACGGGTCAGCATTTGGTTTTGGATGGAACCAAGACCGAATTCTGGGATTTGGCTGACATTGAGCAGATGCAGATTTAGTGCTACTCAGTTTAAGATTTATATACGTATATAATTGTTGAGTGTAATCGTGTTTGTAATGTTTGCTCATTTTTTTCAGGGATTCGGCTGAACTCAGCAAAGTATCGGGAATGTTGGTAGGCGAAGCCGTGTAAAATTGATGAAATTTTTCAGGATTTAAAAAATTAGTTGTGGAAATGGTAGAAATGATCTCCTCCTTTGGCCTACCTTCCTCTGCCTAGGCGAAGAGCTATCTACGCCAATGGAATGTCTATGTATATATATATATATATATATATATATATGCATTAATGCAGTATGGGTGCTTTTATTTGTTAAGTTTATAATTTTTTTATTAAATTGAATTTAATTGACTCATTTTCATTGAATTGAATGCATGTCATATTACGTACAAAATGTGTTCATTTAATCTCTGTCTGTCTGTATTTAAATCCTGTTACTGCACTCAGTATATACCTCTTTTCAGTTTCTAAAGCATATATAATTTTGTTGAATTCTTTAAAAGTTTGAGCTAATAGCATTCCTTTCGAGAAACAATTTTGCGCCCTTGGCGCAATGATACGTTCCTTCATTCTGTCAATTGCTTAAAATCACACCTACTTAAATCTTGTTATTTTTTGATTGAATTCCATAACGGCGTCACTGCCTATGTACAATTGGTTGCATTGTAAATGGCTCAAATTTTTAAATAAGTTTTGCAAGTTTTTGCTATCAATTTGACTTTTCAACTTTTGCTTACAAAGAATCTATTTTTAAATATATATATATTATGTAGGGGCGCGATAGCGCCCCTACATAATATGGGTGTAAAGGCGTCTGCGCGGCCCCCTGGAGACCGTGTTGGCCTGGTGCCAGCTAATTAGAGGCCCGGGAGTGGTAAAAAGGTTACCATCGTAAACAACTCGAGTAGTACTACAAGTACCACCATACTTTTGGTTCGAATTCGAAACTTCGAATTTTTGCACTAGGCGATAGTTACGGTGCGTTTGTTTTTTTTCTCGGTGAATAACGCTTATTGGAAATGCATTTTACGGCTAAGTGTTGGAACGATGTGGGCATTTTGGCACCATACTGCTATTATATGTTGGTAGACAGGATCCCCCCATGCTACCTTTTTTTGGTCATTTTGGCACCTGGCCAATTTTGGCTCTGTGCCAAGGTCCCAAAGTCGGACTTTCGCTATTTTTCGCAAATTTTGGTCACACTTTTCTAGAACTGGGTAGAAGCTGGAGAGGTCTAGTATCTTTTGTTGAAAATTACCAGTAGGGGTGCATAAAGTAACGAGGGGGATTTTTTAATTTTGCTCCCTAGCTTTCAGGAGATGGGCCCAAACTTTGCATTTTTTTGGCCTGTTTGGGCGAAAAGTTTCTAAGTCCCACTTTTACTAGAAATGCCCTAAAAGTCACTAAAAATGGCGTTTTTCGGCCTTGGGGTGGTAGGCATATATAGTAAATCAGGGTCGTTGAAAACGATGAGCATACTGCCGATACCACCCGAAGTGACCACTGGTCAGCATGGCTCCCGTGGTTCCTCGCCCAGGGTCAAAGTTGGGAAAACTCACTCTAAACAGCGTTTTTCGGCGTCTTGGTCGGGGGCATATATAGTAAATCGACTACGCCCGTTTCAATGGGCATATTGCCGAAACCGACGGAAGTGACCACTGGTCACTACAGCCTATGGGGCCTATTGACCACTGGTCAAACTGCCTAAAACTGCGTTTTTTGTCGTTTTGGTCGGGGGCATATATAGTAAATCGACTACGCTCGTTTCAATGGGCATATTGCCGAAACCGACGGAAGTGACCACTGGTCACTACAGCCTATGGGGCCTATTGACCACTGGTCAAACTGCCTAAAACTGCGTTTTTTGTCGTTTTGGTCGGGGGCATATATAGTAAATCGACTACGCTCGTTTCAATGGGCATATTGCCGAAACCGACGGAAGTGACCACTGGTCACTACAGCCTATGGGGCCTATTGACCACTGGTCAAACTGCCTAAAACTGCGTTTTTTGGCGTTTTGGTCGGGGGCATATATAGTAAATCGATTACGCTCGTTTCAATGGGCATATCGCCGAAACCGAAGGAAGTGACCACTGGTCACTACAGCCTATGGGGCCTATTGACCACTGGTCAAACTGCCTAAAACTGCGTTTTTTGGCGTTTTGGTCGGGGCATATATAGTAAATCGACTACGCTCGTTTCAATGGGCATATTGCCGAAACCGACGGAAGTGACCACTGGTCGCCACAGCCTATGGGGCCTATTGACCACTGGTCAAACGGCCTAAAACAGCGTTTTTCGGCGTTTCGGTCGCGGGCATATAAATCGACTACGCTCGTTTCAATGGGCATATTGCCGAAACCGAAGGAAGTGACCACTGGTCATTACAGCCGATGGGGCCTATTGACCACTGGTCAAATGGCCTAAAACTGCGTTTTTGGCGTTTTGGTCGGGGGCATATATAGTAAATCGACTACGCTCGTTTCAATGGGCATATTGCCGAAACCGACGGAAGTGACCACTGGTCACTACAGCCTATGGGGCCTATTGACCACTGGTCAAACGGCCTAAAACAGCGTTTTTCGGCGTTTTGGCCGGGCGCACTTATAGTAAATCGACTACACTCGTTTCAATCAGCATATTGCCGAAATCGGTGGAAGTGAAGTGAAGTTCTCTTTGAATGGCTTGAAATTATTATTATTAACAGGATAACGGCTGTCATGGCTTACTGAGCCTAATTTGCAGGTTGTGTGTAGTTTATGCTTACACAAATGGCGTATATATATAATGCCATGATGCATTAGACTCTTGGAGGAGAATCTTTAAAATGACAAAAAGGACAAGAAACAAAAATGCTCCCCTGGAGCATGAAAAAAGTAACATGGGTGATGGTGAGGTTGCAAAATGAAGAGAGGACTAGTTTTTAAAGTACTTAATATGGGGCTAGGTTCAAAAATAGAAGAGGACTAGGTTGTGAGCGAATTAATATGGGCACAGCTTCGCCGAACAACCCATATTCGCGGGATTTCACGTTTCGTCTTAGCTTTTGTCGCACACAGACCTATCATTGTCAGTCCATAAAAACTTCAGAAGTTGAATACTCTTTGGATATAGTTGTTTGCATACTTACACTCTTAGACTAGCTAAGAATATATATACGTGATTTATTATCATTTGGTCGTGTTGAACTGCGGAAAGCAACGAGAAGAGATCTAAGGATATGATGCAAAAGGTATTGGTTCGTGCAGGGAGGAAATAGAAGATCAAAGTCCTAAAATCATTCTTGAAATATAAATTTTCCGTATAAATGGATAAAATGTGTACACTGGTTAGTATAATGCGTTTCTGGAAGAAAACGTTTGCTAAAATAAAAGTTCGATTCAAGCTAGAATACGTACAGTAGATTATGCGTTATATATAAACTAAATGTAGCGTGGGTGGATATGCATAATGAAAGAGTTACATGTATAAACCGCGAATATGGGTTGTTCGGCGAAGCTGTGCCCATATTAATTCGCTCACAACCTAGTCCTCTTCTATTTTTGAACCTAGCCCCATATTAAGTACTTTAAAAACTAGTCCTCTCTTCATTTTGCAACCTCACCATCACCCATATTACTTTTTTCATGCTCCAGAGGAGCATTTTTGTTTCTTGTGAAGGATAATTTGTAATGAAAAGCTTTATGCAGTAAGTATTTATATAAAAGTAAAATATATATCTGCAAATTATTCGTATTATGACATACGCCAATATGAGCCTCGTTGTAGGACAGGCTCATATGTTAAGCGGTTGCAACTTGTTTTCCTTAATTTACAACCTCCCTACGGAACTCATATGTATTTTACAGGCTAGTTTTTGCTTATGTACAACCTGCCTACGAAGACTCATATGTATTTTACATGCGACGAGGGAGCACTTTTGTTCTTGTAAATTTATGCTCCTGTTACAAATTCCCTCGAAAATTTCCTTTCAAGGTACAATCCTTCAAGCGTTTGTTTCCCCTATGGTAGCATTGGGTATACTTAGGTATGAGGAGGCATGCTCTCTTGTCCTCCGACATAGGGGCTTACCAAAAGAGGGAAAGCGAATTTTTGTAACTTTTTCAAATTTTGATTTTTGTGTGCTTTACGATTTTTACTTTGCCAGAAATAGCTATAAATAGATGAATTCAGCTGTTTTTAAAATAAAATGGTGAAGTTTTCTGGAAAAATCCGGCGATGTCGGAAAATCTTTGTAGATTTGAAGTACAAATGGTTGGTTAAATTTGGTAACTATTTAAATTTGAATTTGAATTTAAATTTAAACAGAAGGAGAGACGGAAGGTTTTTGACTTTTTTTCGGAGGAAGGGTTCCTCTCGCACGCATGGGCAACGCCTACACCACGCCTACACCGATGTAGGCTGGACCCACGCACCCACACAAGGCAAAAAGAAGGACCCACGCAGAGGCAAGGCGAAGCGCGCCGTCGAAAGACTCGCGCAGATAAAAGGAGCACGGAGCGCGTCGTCGAAATACCCACGCAGACGCAGAACGCGCGCTGTCAAAATACCCACGCAGACATAAGACACGCGCTGTCAAAATAGCCAGGATAGGTCCTAGAGCAAAACTAATGGGCCATTTAGATTCACCATATAGGGGGATTTTTGCCTTCCGAAAGCTTAATGTGCTTGTTCATCAAATTGAATTTGCTTCTCCTGTATTTGAATGAATTATTCTGTCTGTAATTAAACAATAAATAAATAAATAACAAATTCTGCGTGCGTGCGCGTACCCTTATAAAAACGTGGTCGAAGCAAATTCTCATTGGAAGCCCCCCTAACCAAACATTAAAGGACCCACGCACGACAACAATCTGGTGTAGGCTAACCCATTTGACCTTGCCCATGTATGTTCCTCTATGTTTGGTGTCGTAAATTTGCTGGCCCCAAAGGTTGTGAGGTCCTAACAAAACTATTTTTCGTTCTTCTTATTCTTATTTGATTTGTCAATTGAACTGGGCCTTCTTTATTGGAGTTGGGGGTAGGCACTGACCCAAATACTATTGGGTTTTTCCATCCAAATTTTCACTTGTTCTGGCTTCCTTTTCACCCAGCCAAGTAGTTAAAATTTGCCAATTTTTAAGGATTGTCTACGTAGATACATACAATTTTTGCTTACATTGTTCACTACCTGTATTGTTTTTTATTTTGCAGGTATGTTTTTGGTGGAACCATTGACAACAATGTTCGCAGTAACGAAATGTACAGATTCATTTTCTCCTTCTATCCTCGGTGTACTTTGCACGAAGATTTTGGAAGACTGTTGGAAAGTCGTCAGTTCTGTGATCTCCGGTATGTACAGCTCTTTAAAAATTTTCTAGTGCGCGAAGTTCACTTTTTCCGCGAGCTTCACGAAAGGTAGCAATTTTCGTCAGATTGGTGACCTTGCGAAGAGTTTTTACGAAGACCTTGACGTTGCTGAAGTTTAGCCCAGCTAGCTTCTCATTAATTTCGCAATTTAGTTTTTCGGGGAAACTTATCGTAGTTCCCCAGTTTTGACGAAAATTGCTACCTTTCGCGATGATAGCTGGAAAGGTGAACGTCGCCAAAAATAAAGTTTCAAAACGTTGTACTGTATTCTTACAGTACCTACTGGAAGCAATATTAATGATGCGTTTTCTTTCGTAATTATTGTGCCTATCTAAATAATACGATATGAAGACGTGGCAGTCACTGTAGTTACGAAGGCTTTGGCTGGGGGCATTAAATATTTGCTTAATGGGAACAATTCAGTTGATTATTTGGAAGCAAAGTTCCAGTGAATCTTTAGTAGTTGTCTACTTCTTTTGTAGAGTGATTGTAGTAGGTAAAGACGTGATAGTCATTCTCAATTTTGTTATATAGACCTAATATATAGACATGTGAGCTTCTTTTCGACTAGCCAACATTTGATTAGCAAGTTATAGTAGTTTTTGGGACGACCACAAGTTATTCCACACTTGTGTGTCAATTTTAAGGTTCAGCCTAGTAGATTTTTTGTTAATCTTTATTAATATCAGAGTGTTTTATTTCTGCCATTCCGTTAACATTTTTATGAATATTCTTTTGGCTAAGACATCAGCTGCTGTTGCCGTTGATTTTTGGGTTTGGTTGGTGTCCTATTTTTGCTTTTTTTGCTCTATTTAAGATTCAATGTTGGAAAGGATCGTGTACCCATTTATGCCCATGTGGCCATTGTTGCTGCTAGATCCGCTTTTCTTCGCAACAAGATAAAGCAGGCTCGAGAGACGGCGCCTTCCCCGGAGCCGACGCCTCGTGCCCCTTCTCCTCCGGCTGATGATGTCTGCGGGCCCACGCCCTCCTCCTCACCCAGTCCGCTGGGCCGCGCTGCCAGAGATGTTAACATTCTTGGTTGGTTTATTGATGATCTTAGGTTCCCGAGTCTTTTCGGGCGCTTTGTGGTCTGCAACAGTCTTTCATTCTTTAAGTTAACTTTATTAGTATTGGTAAGTAAGTATTGTTTTAAGCTGGGTTAAATAACGTGGAGCAGTTATAAAAGAGTGAGAGGTTAGGCATATCTGGAATTGACAAAAATTTGGCCGATTTAAGTGTTGCTTTTGCTTTGTATTTTGGTAGATGTCTTCATTCCTGACGCCGAACCTTTCGCTTTTGAAATGGTTCTTGACTACATGTATACTGATAAGATTGATCCAACACAGCGCGGACAAGAGCCCATGTCAAATGGTGTTGTCTTGCTGATGATGGATGTGTATCGCTTAGCCCTCCAGTTTTCCATGAAACGGTACTAAAATTGTGAAGTATTGTGAAATAGTAGTTTTTACAGAATACAGATCATTTTGATGTTTAAGGAAAGTCAATTTATTTTTTGCACCGTATTGCTGTTTTCTACCTTCGTTACTTACAATAATTGCGCGTGCTATGCTATTATGTTGTAGGTTAAATTATTGTGAACTACAATTATTTCAGCTTGGAGCGACTGTGTGTCCAGTATTTGGAGTCCATGATTGGTCACAGAAATGTTTTGGTGGCATTGCAGAACTCATCTCGTCTGAGCCTGAACTATATCAAGGAATACTGTTTGAAATTTATAACGAAAGAATCCAACTACAATCATATTGTGATGAGCAAAGTACAGTTCTGACAACTTACTGGATTAAGTTGAATTGAATTGGCTGTGTGTTCGACAAGCTCAAGTAGATGACTCTTCTTTTTTATGAGTCTCTGTTTTGTCTATGCATTATCTCTCAGCATTTTCTTTCATTACAACCATTAAGTCATGCATAAATTAAGAAAACTATTGCTTGCTAAATCCATAATTTATGTACTTATTCTATTCTGTTATTCTATTCTATTCTATTCTATTATGTACTTTCTCTGCCAAATTTTTTAGGGGCCGGGAAACCTGGGGAGTCGGGATCATCGCAACATTGTTGAAAAGTCTTACTTGCTACTTTACGTGAAAATTAACCATTTTAAGATTCTACGGTAGCTTAAAATTGTTGATAAAGACCTTAAAAATATTTAAAATTTTGACTGGACTGTAAAATTTGGAGCCGGTTCCGGTGCCAGCTTTCGGTCCCGGTCAGGAAAGAGAGTAGCTCAATTTCGAAAAATTTCAGCTTGTTATGAAAATCAGGCACAAACACTATAGTAATGTAGTTTTCGTACAGCCATCTGATTATCTTCATGTTTTTATTCATTTTCGGCGTGAAAAATTGCAAAATTATGGTGAAAAGTTCTGAAAATTTGGATGAGTCCGGGACCCAGTTCAAACATTGGAGGGAAATTCCGAATCTTCTGAAAATAGAATTACTGCCCCCATCCGTAATCCCATAGGAAAATTTGAAATAGTTGTTGTTGTAGTCCCCGTTGTTTCTAATTCTAACTACTTTTGTGTGTTCATTTTTGTAGGAATTTGAGACATTGGATCAGCCACTGATGGTGGAAATTATTAGACGTCGTCAGCTGCCTGCCCTGCGACCTCTACAGGAACTGCCGGCTGCCTCGGTAGCCTCTAGAGTGGATGGAAATACTTTAGTGGATGACCTGAGAGCTTTTCTGGATGATTCTGTGGGCTCTGAGTTTTGTGACCTAACATTGATGTGTCGTGGAACTGCCTTGCCCGTTCACAAGGTTTGTTCACGACTTCACATTTTTGAGGTTGTGGTCTAATTTTCTTCTGCAATGGCTGCGGATGAAACGGCTTAAATTTCGTGGTCGAGATGTTTCGACAATCTTTTCCTTAAACATGTTTCTTCAGACTGTTATTCTTCATAATGCTGTTAAGGCTTTTTGTGACTACAATGAAGAAATGGCAATATTTCCTTCCAAAAATTTAACTAGTGTCGTGTTAAGAAAAATCAGACGTGCATTGTTATGGCTAGTCTGTTTTATTGTGCCTTCATAGTCGCGAACGCAGGTGTACGCGCGTCGACGCGTGTAGACGTGCGCCTATAAACGTCAATATGATTTTATGCGCATCAACGAGCGTCGACGTGCGTCGATGCGCGCAAACTGAAATGCTACAAATGGGCGCGTTTACGCTTATTGTGGTAACATGGAAGCTACACTGTCGTGCTGCATATGGATGCGTCGACGCGCGTTGACGTGCGTCTACTCGCGACTGGGACTATGAAGTTAGCAACTCAGCATTCGGTTTTTAGGGATTGCTGTCGACTAGGTTTAGGTTAGTTACTATTGTTTAGGATTAGGTTACTATTGTTAATTTATTCTTTGTTGTAGTCGTTATATGCAATCCCAAACCCCTCTGGTCTGTTGTATATTATTGTTTCAGGTCTCTTAGAAGATTAGACTATGCCAGAGTCAGTCTCCTCTGTCGCAGATGGACAATAATTCAGATACGACTTTTTATATTCGGTAACTTAATTATTTCAGGTAATCTTAGCGGCTCGATCTGGCTATTTTGAGGCCATGTTCAGATCCTTTATGCCGGAAACCAACACAGTCAGTGTTTCCCTGGGAGAGGTGGTTCCTTCGGCACAAGCCTTTACATCTCTTTTGAAATACGTTTACTATGGAAATACGGATATGCCACCTGAAGACTCTCTGTTTCTGTTCTCTGCTCCCTGTTTCTACAATTTTACCAACAATCGATTGCAGGTATTTTATAGTACCTTGTTAAATTTAACGAATCTCAACATTGATACAAGTCTATATTTTTGTTCTTGTATTATGCGCGATTTTGCTGCTGTGGCGTGTAGGGTGTCAGTACAGTGGTGCAATCGATGTTGTGCTTCTGAAAAAATTTAGAATGGCGATTTTTGACATTAGGGGAGGTGATAGGTGGTTTAAATTTTCACCTAGCAAGCTGATGCTGACACCGATGCTAGGCTTATAGCGATGTCTTCAGTAAACGATTTTGTGTTGTTGTAATTGTTTAGGTATTTTGTAAAGAAAATTTGGAAACTAATATTCGTTGGAACAATGTCCTGGAAATATTAGAGGCTGCCGATCGAATTCAGGCCAACGAAATGAAGAAGCATGCCCTGAAATTGATAGTGACTCATTTCTCTCAAGTGTCTCATTTGCCCAAAATGAAAGAATTAAGCAAAGAACTTTTGCTAGATATTATTGGGGCTGTGTCGCAGAGGATATCGACAAACGGGACTATCATGGACGACCCGACTGGGCTCTAAAAGTGTTTAAAATATCCGTGTAATAGTTTCAAACAGGTGAATTGTTGCGAAATGTTACTTTTTAACTTCCAAAAGTTTATTGTTGATATTTGTTGATTCATTTGCGTGCATGAATTAGCAGGATTCCAGCTGTGTTAGCTGCATTTCAGTCTTTTATATTTTGCTAGTACTTAGTTTACTGC
>JASAND010011767.1:0-17288 GCA_030248195.1 Trissonchulus latispiculum
ACAGGGTATTTTTTACAGGGGGGGGGGGGCGGGGCCCCCCCGAAATTGACCTTCCCCCCCCCCCCCGAAAATGCCTTCCCCCCCGAAATCGCCCCCTCCCGGGATTTTTGCTTCCCCCCCCCCCCGGGTTTTTATGGAGGCCCAAATTTTTGGCAAAAATAGGCCAATTTTCAAAAAATTTCCGGCTTCGCCGGAGATTTTTTCGAAAAAATAGCTATTTTTAGCTTAAATCCTGGCATTTTTGAGAACTTTTTGCGTTTCACCATGCAAAATACGCCAAAAAATACCATTTTTGGCTCATTTTTGCAAAAAAATCTCCCCCCCCCCCCCCAAAATGATTCCCCCCCCCGGGCCCGGGGGGGGCGGGGGGGGACCGGGAAGCCCCCCCCCCCGAAAAAAAATCCCTAAAAAATACCCTGGAAGATGCCCACGGTGGAGCATCGAAAAAGGTTGCGTGATTAAGGTTGGTCTGACTTTGGGTGTCCACGTCTGATTTTCAATTCTCTACCTGTGATATCATCGTATCCTCCGGGATCCGTGGACTTGTGGCTGTTTTCACTTTTTATGTCCTAGCGTGAACACTACCAATCTTGAATTTCCTGAGATGCTACAATACTACACCACTACGCCCAAATCAAATATATGTCTAATATTTCTATGTATTTCGCAAAATTGAACCTTTCCGGTCTCAGCAAGAGGGCGAGCAAAACGCAAAATTATTTTAGTCCTCGATCTTGCCATAAAAATTTGTTTATGCGACTTTCGAACGTTCAGAATAAGATTCTGAAATGTGCTTTGCCAGTCACTTCCTTACAGCTCAGAATAAACTAACATTGTAAGCGTACCGCTTATAATACGTAATTTTGAGCTAACGAAAACACAAAACAAAAAAGGAATGAACATAGGATTTAGACAACTTTTCCGAAAAATCGAACACAAAATTTGTCATTTCATTCATTTCATTTCCTTTTTGTCCGACTCGCCAGGAAATTTTTGGGGAGAAAGCAAACACTGAGCTATTTTCATTACATAAAAGTAAAAAAAGGAAAGCTGTTGGCGGCTACGGCGCTTTCTGTTTCATTGTTAAAACTTTTCACTGCTGGCAGCGCTTTTTTATCTTAAACTTTAAAACTTTTTGAATCTGCCGATGGGTCTGGGCGCAATTCAGACATGACACAACATGCGTATATGTGTACGTAAGCATTACAGACAAGTTCGCGGAAAATTTTCTTCTACGTAATTATATAACTGCATAACAAAATGCTCAACACACCATCAATTATTGCCTGGCAATCAGCAAGATTTTCCGGTGAAGAAGAAAAAGACTGCCGCTCCATCAAGCTTGAACTTAGCGAGTCTGTCAAATCCGCTTTCTAGAAGTAACATGATTAAAACAGTATACACAATCTTTGTATACGTACGCATGTATAAAAGGTGGAACCACATGAAATCCGAAAATCAACACGGTGGTGACTCCTCTTGCCTCATAAGACCATAAGTCAAGTTGGTGTTTGACGCAAAAAAACATTTTTAGCGCTCCGACATCCTCTGCGCAGGCTCACTTCACAAACGCAACATTTCTGATCTGGACAAATCGAGCCTATTTCTGACACTGGCTTATTTTTACTGGGGGAGGGGGTGACGGGACGCGACTTATTTTTACTGGGGGAGGGGGTGACTCGGCAACCTCGCCTTCATAAATTCTTACTTCTCCCAAAAACCCAAAAACATTGCAAAATTTTACCATTTTTCCTACATTATCAAAACATTTTCCGGGTTCGCAGGACTTTTAACGGAATTTTCGCTATCGCCGTTTAAAAACACAAAAAATTAGTCATTTCCAGCTGTTCTTGCCCCCCCCAACGACCTTTGCCCAATATATATGCCCCCCATTTTTGGTTGAGACCCACCAATTGGGGGGGGGAGCAATTTTGAGCCCCTCATAAATTTTAGCCTAAAAATCAGCCAGTGACAGTTGGGCAACCGCTGAATATATAGTATGATAGTTACGACATTATATTCATTCGAAAGCTCCTGTTAAGGCCTATATATTATATACAAATAAACACAATTTGCTTTTGGAAGTGTTTTTCTAGCTTATCCCTTATGAGGTTGAGATATTATCATGCAATTTTCATATTTTAGTGCAGAAAACCAGGCATATTCGTTGAAATCAAATTATTTATTATTTATGGAGCTACGAAAGATTATGCTAAGGGAGCCAGTATGGAGGTCTTGTCTTACAGAGGCCAACTATTCGAGGCACGACCAAAACGGGAGTGAAGCCAAAATTGGCAAGAAGGACAAATTGGTGCCAATGCGATAGCATAGCACAGTCGTGTGGAACCCTTAGGTGTACCAGGCTACAGTTTTCCCCCTGTGAGACCCCTCACGGAGAGACCAGACTCCCCCCTCCCCCTACCCGACCTCAACTACTCCCCCCCCAAGCCGAGCTCAAACCCCCCCTCTCCCCTAAAATTGTGTCCAAACCAAGTAAAAAATGCAAAATTTTTGGAATTTTTGCAACTTCTAAAAATTTTCGAAAAACATTCTAAAAAGGTCATATACGCAATTATAATCCACAAACTGGGCTAATTTAGGCATATTTTAGTACAAATTTGTCAATTTTCAAGCCCTATTTTCGCAAACGCAAACTATTGACAGAAGCTTTTGAGTACGTTAGTGTACTGTACATAGAAAAGCATTTTTAGTTAAAAAAACTTGGGTACAGTTTAGGGGGGTCCCCCCCGAATTTCGGATTTTGGTGGGGTCCCCCGAGCCAAATTTGGACCTTCTACTCCCCCCCCAACCCAAACAGGTGGTATATACACCTATGGTGGTACCGGTATTGTATTGTCATGTTTTGGGACAGTCACTTTGCCAAACGGTTGGTAACGGAAAACCCTGCATGAAAGTTTTATGAAATGTCAAATAATCAGCCATCACTTACTGCAACCTCAGCATTTATCTCAGCAAATGTATTCCACACTTTATTCATTACTGCTATACTATAAATGTAAATAAAAATATAAATAATATACGCATATCTATAACATACACATATATACGTCAGGGGCGGATGCATTGGAGATTCAGAGGGGAGGAAGCCCCACCCCTGAGCTAGGGTGGCCATAAAAACAGCCTTTCCCCATCCAAAAATCCTCCTGGCTTATTTTTACTGGGCGGGGGGGGGGGGGTCGCGCCAAAGGCCCTAAAAATGGCCAGCACGTGGGTACATATTTTATGGCAAATCTTGCAAAAAATTTTCAGAAGTCCAAATTTTTGTCATAAACTGTTTACTACTGCGAGAAATTCCCGTTTTGAACTGTATTATAGTCAGGAGGGGGGAGAAAAACACGAAAAGGGAAGCAAGCCTCCAACTTTTTCTTCGCTTGGATTTGGATCGGTTTGAGTATACCGTTATATACCGTGAGCAAATATATACCTATCCATTCGTATATTCAAACTTCTCTTATATATATATACCTCACTCAGCTTTGGCTGTAACAGGATTTCTCCATGTTTTTTACCCGCAAATCGAGGAAAAAATGGTGCTGGCAAAAAACAACATGGCACGGATTTCTACCAACCAACCATTTAGAGTGGTTTAAAAGCATTGTTTCAGCTGTTTTTAGCGTGCAAAACTACCTAGGCACCCTTCTAACCTCACAGCAAGCTTAAAACCCGATTTTTTGGTAAAAATGCTAAATCCCCCGTGCCTAACCTGTTTGGGCATGAAACCTGCTGGGCACTGGCCATAATATGCAGAATATCACTAGAAACAAATTAGCTGTGTCTAAAATAGCAATATTCCATTATTTTTTAAGTTTTTTTCAAAATTTTCATTTTTGCCATAGAAACTTATGAAACCTGGTATATATTATGTTGATGCTGCAAATCAAATTTTCGAGCTGGAAGTTTCAAAAATGCTCAAAGCTGACATATTTTGAGGTTTTTAGCGGATTTAAAGCATTCTCTTTCCTATAGAAGCATTAGTTACGCCTTCCTGAAGCAAACGCAAAAATTTGGAAATTTGGTCACCATGTTTTCCCCCGCTCTAGTGGACCCAATGTGGAGGGGAAAACATGGTCAAATTTTTTTACTGGGTGTACGTAGGAGAAAACCACTATTGCCATGTGATAGAGCAAGTCAAATTATGCCCGCATGCCAATTTATAGTAGCCAAAGTTTAATAGTTGGACTGCGACTGCGACGTTTTGAGCACAAATTGAAAAATTTTTGGCGGGATCTTGGAGGGGTTTGGCCAAAAAATTGGCTGTTTTATGGTAAATTCAGCTAATTTTTTCAAAAAAGTCCAATTTTGGCTTAAAGTGTTTATTATTGCGAGAAATACACGTTCTTAACGGTTTACGGACTTTCTGACTCAATATTGACCATAGGTGTGGCTGGCCAAAAACTCGGGGTGGGTATAGTTTCCTTTGGGGAGGGAGCATCCCCCCAAAATTTCCGACCAAATTTATATATATACCCCCCAGATATTTTACTTACCCTCCCTCAACTTTTGACTACCTCACGAACCCCCCAACGATTTTTGGACCCAAAATGTTAGCTTAAATTTGGTCGAAAAATGATCATTTTTAAATGTTTCTAAAATTTTGACCTAAAATCGCTTTAAAACGGTGCAAAAACGCCTAAAACGTTAAGAACAAGCCTTATTTTGATAAAAAAAGGGTTAAATTACAAAAAAATTTGCATTTTTGGCCAGTTTTTCGAAATTTCTGAGGTCCGAATTCTGCGGCCCCCCCAGACCCAAAGTTCCAGGGAAACTATGGGGGACCCAAAGTTCCAGGGAAACTATGGGGGGTCCCGACGGAGGGTGTGGGACCCCCCTAAAATTTCGATCTTATGCCACTTTTTGGCCAAAAATCTGGGATGGGGGTAGCAAAATCTGAAAATCTGGGGGGGTCGCCAAAATTTGTCATTTTTGGTGGGGAGTCCCCCCACCCCCCCCCCAAGTTTTCCCGGGAAATTTTGGTTGGGGGGGGGGTAAACTTCGGAAATTTGGTGGTCGACCCCCGACATGTGATGGGTAGTACCCCCCCCCCGAACCGCCCCCCAAAATTCGGACCTCAGGAAATTCAAAAATGGCCTAAAAACGCAAAATTTTCTGTATTTTAACGCCTTTTTTGTCAAAACAAGGCTTGTTTTTATCGTTTTAGGCATCTTTTACCGTTTTATACCAATTTTAAGCCAAAATTTGAAAAAAATTTCAAAAATAACTTTTTGGCCCCAAAAAGTGCTGGGGGTTCGGGGGGGGGGGGTAACCAGAAGTGGGGGAGGGATATTCCAAAAATCTGGGGGGGTGTGAAGTTGGTCGAAAAGTTTGGGGGGCGTACCCCCCAACCCCCTCCCCCGGGAAACTATGCCTGCCCCCCCTAACACATCTATGATATTGACATAGGTGTAACGGGGATTCGGGTTGGGGGAGGCCCCCTCCCCACAAAATTTGGGGGAGGACCCATAGGTGTAACGGGGATTTGGTTTAGGGTGGCCCTCCCCCGGAATTTTGGGGGGTGCCCTTTTGGACCCCCCAAACCCCCACGACCCCCCCCCAAAACTCCCACCCAAATAGTTTCTATTTTCATGTCAAAAATCGCATTTTCAGCCATTGCTAATGCCCAAAACATTCAACTATGAAGTAATTTTGACATTAGACAGGGGTTTTAAACTCGAAAACTTGATTGCCAACATGTTTCTAAATCTAAAATAAGGTCAATATTGAGCCAGACAGTCCATAAAACCGTTAAAAACGTGTATTTCTCGCAATAATAAACACTTTAAGCCATAAATTTGGACATTTTTGAAGAATTTTGCAAAATTTACCCTAAAAATACCCGATTTTTGGCCAATTTTTCGCGCCCTCGGCGCGACTCCCCCCTCCCCCCACTTGAGGGGGCCCTAAAAATTTTTGGGGGTGGTTTGTAAAAATGGCTGGGCAGGGGAGGTTACCATAGGTGTGTTAGGGGGGTGGGGGGGGCCCCTCCCCCCAAATGGAGGGGTCGCCATCCCTCCCTAAAAATTTTTTCCTACCCCTCCCCCCAAATAGATTTTTTCAGACCCCTCCCCCTAAAGATTTTCTAATCCCTACCTAAATTTTTGAAAATTTTTAGCTAAAAATTCGAAATTTTTCCAAAAAATTCCAAAAATTGGCGAAAAATTGCTAGAATTCGCTTAATTAAGCTAAAAATCGTTAAAAATAGCTGTAAATTGGGAAAAATTTTCATTTTTTTAACGAAAAACCGACTTTTTTCGAAATTTTTCGCCGAGCAGCGAGCCCCCCTAGAAAATTTTTCTTACCCCTCCCCCCAAATCGACTTTTCGCGACCCCCTTCCCCCTTTTTTCGCCAAACCCCCCTCCCTACTTTCCTGACCTCCACCCCCACTTTATTCGCCAGCCACACCTATGGGGGTTACCCCCCCAAACCTCCCCCAATTACACCTATGGATATTGACCTTATTGTAGACTTAGAAACATGTTGCCAATCAAGTTTTCGAGTTTAAAACACCTGTATAATGTCAAAATTACTTCATGGTTGAATGTTTTTTGGCAACAGCAATGGCTGAACAGGGTATTTTTTACCCGGGAGGGGGCCGCCCCCCCCCCCCGAAATTGACCTTCTCTCCTTCGAAAGTGCCTTCCCCCCCGAAAGTGCCAACTGCCGGGATTTTTGCTTTCCCCCCCGGGATTTTTCGGGGCCCAAATTTTTGCCAAAAATGGGTTAATTTTCAAAAATTTTCCGGCCTCGCCGAAGATTTTTTCGTAAAAATGGCTATTTTTAGCTTAAATCCTGGCAATTTTGAGAACTTTTTGCCCTTCTACGTGTAAAATACGCCAAATAATACCAATTTTGGCTCATTTTTGCAAAAAATCTTCCCCCGCCGGGCCCGGGCCCCCCCCCCGGGGAGCCCCCCGAAAACAATTCTTAAAAACTACCCTGGGCTGAAAATGCGATTTTTGGCATAAAAATAGAAAATTTTTTTTGGTGGAGCTTTGGGGGGGGGGGCGTCGTGTCGTGGGTTTGGGGTCTAAAAAGGGCCCCCCAAAATTCCGGGGATGGGGGTTCCCCCACCAGCATTTTTTGGGGGACCCCTCTGGACCACAGGTGTAAAGGAGATTTGGGGTGGGGGGCTCCCCCCCCAACATTTTTCTGGTGGGACCCCTATGGAGCCCCCCCAACCCCCCCCCAGGACCCCCCCCCAAAATTTTTTAAATTTTTATGTCAAAAATCGCATTTTCAGCCGTTTGTAATACTAATAAACATCGAATCATGAAGTAATTTTAACATTAGACAGTGGTTTTAATTTTTAAACTCTAAAACCTGATTGTCCAGGTGTTTCTAAGTTCAAAAGAAAGCTAATATTCAGTAAAAAAAGTCCATTAAACTATTAAAAACGTGTATTTCTCGCAATAAGAAGTACTTTAAGCCAACTATTTGGATTTTTTGAAAATTTTTGCAAAATTTACCCTAAATATACCCTAGCCAATTTTCACGCCGTCGGCACGACTCCCCCCCCCCCCCCCACCTTTTTACACCTATGCTCCTGGTTCTGGATCCCAAAAAATAAAATTACACCTATGTATTTGTAGCTTCTGGGTTACACGACACCTATGTTTGCTTGGATTTTGATCCTTCCTCTCCTCACAAAGCCAAACCATAAGTAATAATGTAGTTGCAACAGTCATACATAAACCTGAAATCACCAAAACACTAAAGTCTGACCAAAAAATGTAGAAAGCGAAATTGTTTGCTTTATATCTCGTAAACGCTTCAAGATAACTGCCATAAATTATATATTTTCTGAACCGAAATGATGAGATCTTTCTTCTCGTGAAAATTTTTTTTGAAATTTTTCGTGCGATTTCAAAGGGTGGCGCTTTTATATGTCCAGAAGGATTGGCAAATGCTACATTCACCATTTTTTCAGGAAAATTTTACGTTCGTCTTCGAATGTTCTACACACCAAATTTCAGCTTTGTTGGTTGAAAATTGCGTGAGTTATTCGATTTGTTAGATTTTCAAAAACTTTTGATTTTTGTCAGCTGTTTCGACTTTGACTGGTTGTTTCTCACCACTCGCTCAACGAAAAAAATTTTTTGATTGGATTTTCAGGACCGCCTGGGTGTCCGCTTTCATCTGATACACGTGGTATTTCAAAATTTGAAAAGTCGATTTTTTCGAAAATACCAGTTTTTGACCCAAAATTCGGGCAAAGTTTGAAACCACCAAAAGTCAATAAAAATAACATAATCATAAAAGTTCATTAATTTTAGCTGAATCCAATGATATAAAGTTTTCGCGGCTACGACTTATATTGCGCCTGCAATTAATTTTTTTAAATATTTCCCTGGTTTCAAGCTGGTTTTTGGCTTCCTTGATGTTGCCGCCTAGATTTAACTGAACCAGCGTAAACTAGCAAAACCAGTTGAAACAAGGAAAATAAGTGTTTAGAAATTCATTGCTGGCGCAATATAAGTCGTAGCCACGAAAACTTTATATCGTTGGATTCAGCTCATAATGAACTTTATGATTATGTTATTTTTATTCAATTTTTGCTGGATTCGCTTTGCCGAAATTTTGGGTCAAAAAGTGGTATTTTTCTGAAAAAAATCGACTTTCAAATTTTGAAATACCACGTATATCAGATGAAAGCGGACACCCAGGCGGTCCTGAAAACCAATCAAAAAATTTTTTTCGTTGAGCGAGCGGCGAGTAACAACCAGTCAAAGTCGAAAAAGCGGCAAAGATCAAAGGATTTTGAAAATCTAAAAATGAATAACTCACGCAATTTTCCCAACCAACAAAGCTGAAATTTGGTGTGTAGGACATTCGGGCAAGGGGAAAATTTTCCTGAAAAAATCGTGGTTGTAGCATTTTTACCAATCCTTCTGGACATATAAAAGCGGCACCCTTTGAAATCGCACGGGAAATTTCAAAAACTTTTTTCACGAGAAGAAAGATCTCATCATTCCTGGTTCAGAAAATATATAATTTATGGCAGTTATCTTGAAGCGTTTACGAGATATAAAGCAAACAATTTCGCTTTCTACATTTTTTGGTCAGACTTTAGATAAAATCTGGTTCCTAGGGTCTCAATGAAAACTTTCCGGCGTGTGTTCTATGTTCTGTGTGTTCAGCAGTTTGTCCACGGTGATCTGATGTCAGGGGACGTCGACCCATATCTGTCAAAATTTTTTCATAAATATCAAACAAGAATTTGGCAAATTTGCTAGATGCAGAAAATGTTTAAAATGTCCGTGTACCTCGTGATAAATTGATTTTTGCAAAAATACAAAAAAACAAAAATCAAAGGTTTCAGGTAATTTCGCCGTTTCAAGTAAGTTATTCCAGCAAATATCAAACGCCAAACCTTAATTTAGCGCTTTTTGAAACTTTGATTTGGCGCAAATATAAAAAATCAAAACAACAACGACTATCCACTATTGTCCGTGGATCATTTGTCCGTCTGATATTTTCAAAAAATCAAAAAACAAATATCAAATATCAAGCGGTTGTTTCCTGCGCATTTGATTTTTGTTTTTGTACAAAAATCAAAAATCAAGCTGTTTCGGTTTGAAATTCGTTTTTCGGGCCAACTAACAAAAATCAAAAGCGGTTAAATCAAATTCTCACCAATGTCCGTGTACGTTCTTACCATTTGATATTGGTTTTTACGCCAAAAACAAAAAACAAAATACAATCGAGGGTTATTTGTTTTTTGTTTTTTGATTATTCGACAAATCAAAAATATACGTTTTGAAATTTGATTTGGGCGCATATGACAAAAACAAAATTCAAAATTCAAATCCTTTTCATGGGTTGCTTTTGGTTTTAGAATTTTGGTTTTAGTATTATCGAAATCACACGTGTGCTGTTTGTCCTGTGCGTCGTGGGACCGTGGGAACATATATCTAATAATAGGTTGCGGTTTAGCTCATACATATGAGTATATAAGAGTACGCATATAAGTTTTCACTGATTCGTACGTTTTGTTGCATGTGGTACGTGCTTGGTGGTAACAATTATGGAATGGTTGGATCCCAGCTATGTGACCTCATTAGTTGTTGAACAGGGAATGACGATTCCGCAACTGGCGTCGCACTTCAAGCCGATGAAAAGGGATTGTTAACTACAGGTTTACTGTCCGGTTACTAAACCGGTACCTAAGTGGCGAAGCGAAAGCAGGTCCTAAGTCACGCGAAAGTAGGGGCAACTCGCTCTTTGAAAATAAATAAGCCCTAAATAAAGATACCCTAATAACTCAAGGTAAAGACCATTATTTAATGGTAGAACTTACGATATTTATTGGAGGCACAGAAATAGGCAATAAAGAATACAATGAATGGGCAATAGGCCCGACCGTACCGTTCCAGAGTTACACCAAGACTGATTAGTTATGCATCTAAGCTAATGATTATCGGTAAATGGTTGCTGTTTAAGATCGTTACAGTGATCAATTGCTAAACTGAAGTAAGATAATTTAGGGAGGTTTACAGCTAGCAAAGAATGTTTTCAACAGGATTGTCTGAGTCCAATCTTAGAAAATTTTGCAGCTACCATGGAATTTGGAGGCGTCAGTTTGTCACGGACGCGGAGCTAAGAGAAGCTGTTGCGAAGGGTGTCGAAGAGTTAAATATTAGCTCAGTAGATTTTTAACACATATTTGTTCGCAGGTCGCAGGACTAACCGCACACGTGTGATTTCGATAAAGCCAAGATCAAAATTCAAAAACCAAAAGCAACCCATGAAATGGATTTGAATTTTGAATTTTGTTTTTTGTCATATGCGCCTAAATCAAATTTCAAAACGTATATTTTTGATTTGTCGAATAATCAAAACAGCAAAAAACAAATAACCCTCGATTGTATTTTGTTTTTTGTTTTTGGCGTAAAAACCAATATCAAATGGTAAGAACGTACACGGACACACCAATGTCTGTCAGGGGACGTCGACCCATATCTATCAAAACTTTTTTATGAATATCAAAAAACAAGAATTTGACAAATTTTGCTGGTTGCGAAAATATTTCAAAACAAAAATCAAACATTTATCAACTTACTCCGAGAACAAATAGTTTCAAGTATCAAATATCAAACGTTTGTGCATTGACACTTATTATTTCTTAAAAACAAAAATCAAAAATCAAAACCTATTCTGATTGGCTGGGGGCTTCAACCAATCATACAGCTGCCATATAGTCAAATGCTTTGTGCTAATAAAACCTATAGGAATGATGTTGCAGCTCTGCTGTAGCTTTATATATTTCTTGAAAATTTTATCTCATATGTGGAGGTCCACAATTTAGTTTTATGCTATTTTTAACAAATCATGTGCTAAAATAATCGGTTTTTTCAAGCTTATGACAATTTTTTTTCAAATTTCGGTTTCTCCAGATAGTTGCAGTTGCATTTGTTGTGTTGCCGGGATCTTTTCCAGATTACCCCCCGCCCCTAAAATTCCTTAAACTTGCCCAAATGAGCTAAAATTTGGTATAGGTATATGTTTTCGACTTTGTTGAGTTCAACAGCAGAGACAGAGACAACCAACGGGATCATAAAATTTCTACACAATTTTGCTGAACACTTGCATTTGCAATTACTGGTGTTTCTGGATTGCTGAGCATCATTTTTCGATTCAGCTTTCCGTTAGCTTGGTTAAATTATAATACTTAGTTATAATCAGGGCATCCACGTCAGTTTACGGTTCTTAATTAAGCTTTTTAAGCAAAATTCGCAAAAATAGCAAAACTTTTTGACATAACGGCTAAACTTAAACAAAAATTTTCGGTTCTCCTTGGTCCTCCCTTGCGAATAAAAAACTGAATTTCGCAAAATCGAAAAATTTTGCTATATTTTAACTCAACGAGGCCGAAAACATACCTATACCAAATTTTAGCTCATTTGATCAAGCTTAAGGAATTTTAGTGGTGGGGTATTTATTCTGGCTGGCGGGGTATTTAGTCACAAATTTTCGGCACCTGGGAACCCATAATTGCATAGCTACCATTATGGCTTAAAATATCGAAACATTATTTATGCTTCATATAATAAATTCGAAGGTCCAGCGTGAAGGAGCGTAAAAAGAGCTTTAAAACGATGCGCATATCTCTTATCTACGCGGCTTCTATCAAAAGTTACAGGCGGTTGAACATCTGGCAAAGTTACGTTGACCATTCCGATCGCGTATGGCAAAGTAATTCATTGAAAATGAATTCCAGAAGGTTTTTAATGACGCTTCTGTATCAGAATTGTTTATTATTTTAGAAAATATAGTACTCATTAAAAGCAATATATTTGCGCAAAACTTAAGCTATTAGTGCGAAAGCTTCCATTTTGGTTTTCTGATACATTCTGCGACCAAACTCGCTCAAATTTTACATGCAAGTTTATTGGAAGTGTACGCAAGGGCAAAGTTTTCAGTTTTTGTCTAAATCGTATATTCCTATGAGATATTGACCTCCAAAGTTTTCGAATATTCATAAAATACTCAAAACTTCGTAAATCGAAAAACTGAAAAAACTGTCCCTGCGTTAGGTTTATTTACACATTTGTGCAAAATTTGAGCAAATTTCATTCAGCCGTTAATGAATGACACCGTTTTGAAAATTTAATCTTATCCCTGCTGTGTAAGTCGCAAGCCAAGCACTGGATTGTTCAAATTCTACATACTGCTAGTCAGGGGCGCAGCCAGGGGGCATGCGGGGCAAGCTCTTTTTACGCTCCTTCGCGCTGGACATTCAAATTTATCATATGAAGCATAAATAATGTTTCGATATTTTAAGCCATAATGGTAGCTATGCAATTATGGGTTCCCAGGTGCCAAAAATTTGTGACTAAATACCCCGCCAGCCAGAATACACTCACTTAGGATTTCTTCAAAATTGAACAATCTGTTTAAATCTTACATCAATAATCCCGATAATGCAAGCGCTACCTTAAAAACTTAAAAATTTAAATTTTGTTTAGGGTTTAGAGTTTTCAAAATTTTAAAATTTTGTCGCAGATCTATCAGAAATGTGTTAAAATTCACCCATATCAAATTTGAGCTCAAGCGGTTAAGTTTGCGAATTTTAGGCACAGGTATGTGCATAACAAACAATCACCGATTAAATTAACCCTCTTCTTCCCAAGACTTATCAAGGAAACCGGCTGAAAATGACTTGAGCCAATTCAATTTATTGCTGTGCAAAGTAGATTCAGTCAACTTCAAGGCTAGTGTTTACCTGTTCTTGAGAGGATAAGGACCTGCCATTCAACGTTTTCGATTGGATCATGGATCTATCAAATCAGGGATAGTGTTTTACTGGCACTTGATACGATTTTCTTGGAAGCCTCACCCCATTTGGAAGTTTCATCAGAGGTCTGTACTCTGTTCAGTAAGTTTTGCCTTTCAACTAAGTCGATTGAATTGTATCAAAGCTACAAGCTGCCTAACAAAAGCTATTCAATCCCTAATGCCAAAACAACCTTTAGTTTAGGCAAGTGTATGCAAACTAAACTAAACCCATACTTAATTGTCTTGAATTTTGGTAATATTTTGGCAGCCAACCGTAGCTCAGCTAAGACAAAAACGAAACTGGTATAGTGTAAACATAGGCTGGTTGGTCAAATCAATTTGCAACAAGTGGAATACAAGAGAGCAGCCATCTCAGGACAAAAATAAACTTGCTCTTGTTCGTGAAAAGCTTCAAAAATACGAACAAACTTTGTCAGACCTCAATGCTGTAGTTGGTGAACTGACAGAGCCAAGCTATTATGAGTCAGAAAACGACAAATGCATTGAAGTTTCTGATTCCATATGGGATGCACAGGGTAAGATCAACGTGATGCTTTCGGTAAGTGGCAATTAAGATTCCGAAGCAATTAGCCATGCAAGTTCCACTAAGGTCGAACTCCCGAAACTCGACTTGGCCAAATTCGATGGCGACTATTTAAGATGGCAAGAAGTTTGGGATGTTTGGTTCAACAATAAATCAGAGCGACATGTTGTGGAATATTTCCTTGATTTCATTCAACATTATGCAAAAGTGAGTGCTAATTTTACTCAAATCAACCTAAATTACACTTGTGTGTACGGTCAAAAGCCTAAGTTAGCTAATTCGTAAAATCTTCAATTCTTTGTCTTTTCGAGGAGTCTACTAGGCGGCGGTTTTTGTTGGTGCTCTCTACCACTATTTGGTTTGCCTGCTTTTACCACCATTTTTGGGAGGTATTCTCCTTTTCTTCTTTTGGGATTGAAGGTTTGTGTTGTGTTTTTCTTCTCCTTTTTTATAAAGTTGCTGCTTGCCCATTTTTGGCAATACTGTCTAAAATGTTTTGACCCTGTAAATTCTTCTTGAAATAATTTTGTATTTTGTATTTCTTGTCTGAAAGATAGTAAATTCGTGACATTCAAATTAGGGCTGTGTAGTCTTTCTTTAAGTTGGTTAGCGGTTAAGCGGTAAGAGAATCAGACTTGTAAACACTCATTCAGGAACCTTGCAAATCTTTACTGAATATCAAAATATGTATATTGAATTTCTAAATTCTACAATGTCTCCCATCGACGAGTTTAAACACTTAAAAAGTTTTCTCAAGGGCGACGCTCTGAACGTTATTGGTGACTATCGACTGACTGCAGCTAATTACGAAGCCGTTATCGATTCACTGAAGGAAAAATATGGCAACAGTGAGGTTGCTATATTTTGCCATTTTGAAAGGCTGTTAGCCCTTCCGACCGCTGCTAACATCCAGTCTTCAAGCTACCTATGACCTTAAAACATTTGGTGGCTCTAGGTTTGTGTGAAGACACGTTACGTTTGGTTAAGTCTTTACTCCGATAATACTCTCCAAGATGCCCCGCCCCGTTCGAGTGGAACTACACAGAAAAAATGGTTCCAATCCATGGCAGCTCCGCAATCTTATTCGTGGACTACTTCGCGACCAAATCAAGGCCATTCAAATGGACGATTAATTCTAAGCCAAGCTAGTCAAACGCAAACCCGGTGCCACCCAAAAACCTGGTCAAAGTCAGACGAAGCCTAGTCCACCATCAACCAGCACCTTTTTCAACCAGCACCTTTGCCCAATCAACAAAGAACGTGCCTATTTGCATTTATTGCAAAGAGAAACATTTTTCGGACCAATGTACAACTGTGGCATCTCTAGATAATGGATGAGATATTCTGCGATCTAGAGATCACTACATTAAGTGCTTATCCACTAAGCATAAAGCTAGAATTGCACAAGAAAGGGAAAGGGTTTCTACTGCCCACAGACGAACCACGATAGCTCTTTGTGTCCGAACAAGGCAGCCAAACCTTCAACGAGCCATGCATGCAGTACTACGGACAGCAATGTCGAAGCTCAACCTGAACCTGAACCAACTTAGTGGTTCAATGGAAGCTCCAGGCTAGAGTACTTCAACAGTTCTGGGATGTTTGGAAATCTGCTTACTTGACTTCACTGGGCAAGATGTGCACAAAAGTTAAGAGCGACCCAGATGCTAGTAGTACACCGCTTCAAGAAGGTACAGTTGTTCTTATCAATGAAAATTCACCTCGTTGTGTCTGGAAACTGGGAACTATTCCCAAGCTACTGACGTTTTTCGACGGACGGATCCCTAAGAGCAGCCTCTGTAACGCTTAGTTCCGACCTCTGAAACTGCTATGCCCCATAGAATCCGCACTTGCAACAGCAATGGATTCTCAAGGAATAACCAAACTGATGGTGCACAGCTCCGATTACGATGAAGACTAGTTTGTTCATTCCTTCACTGTAACTATAAACTTTGCTCTCGGGAGTGCAGATGTGATCCTAAAGACACTCTGAAAAGAGCAATATTTTTATCTTAGGGCCTTTTCAAGAAAGGGTAGAGTAGAGTTGAGTAGAGTAGAGTAGAGTAGAGTTAAAAATAAATATTTTAAAGAAAAGATGGAGTTAAATTTAACTCTGCGAGTTTTAACTCTCTCTACACCTGGTGGTTTAAAAACGGCAGGGTTAAAAAGATTTAAAAATGCCAGGGTTAAAATTAACTCCTTGAATTCATGAAAAGTGTTAATTTTACCTCTACTCTACTCTGTCCTACCTTTCTTAAAAACCTTGTTTTTGGAATCACCAACTTTGAACAATTTTTACTCAGTCATTACTTTGAGTAGGAAAACAAATGACAAAATGTAACTTACGACTTTCTCTTTAATGAATGAGAAAAAACAATTTGTCTTTCTAGAACGTGAAAATGAGTTATGAAAATGTGGTAAAAATGCGGGAAAAATGAAAAACACATTTTTCAGGTTTTCGCAGACTAAAGCAAATCTTTTCGAAGCACATTAATTATCACAAAACTGTTGTTCATTGCAGAGAAATTAGCTAAAATGTATTCGCAACCGTAATTTTTACTTCCTTTCTCAAGCATTTGATAAGCGATTGTGCAACAGTTGGAAAAGAGCTGTCGCACCAACTGAAAAAAGGTGCCATGAAGTACTTATAAGGGGAGGGAGTATAAGTACAATATAAGTATGTACAAATATAAACTGGACATCAGATTTATGTTCTGCAGCTTTGAAATTTGTAATTTCACGTAATTTTGCAGAAAACTCTATGATAATTGTTTCTCTCGAACGTAAAAATTAAAAAACTTTCCGTGAATAAATAAGAAATGTTAATTCCGAAAAATTCTGAATGTTTATTCCGTTCGTTTTATTGAAGGCAACCATTTGCAAGTTAAAGTTAAACTTGAGTTAAAGTGCAGTTTTTGTATCAATCAAATAAAGCAATTTTTGCCTAAAACCCAACGTAAAAACTCTCAGCAAAATTGGAAGTACAAAACATTTTCGGTTCTCTTATGGTCCTTTCGTAGAAAACTTGAAAATTAAATATTTAGTATGCTAAAATTTGGTTATCGGTCAATTAGAAATATGTTCGAAAGCATTCATGCAAAAGTTTTATCACATTTTCTTTCAGTTTAATTTTATTTTTAAACCCTGATTCCGTTTCCGACTTCTGCTTTTTAGACTGACTCGTCAATTACAAGAATATTTCAGCATGATTCAAACCAACCAATCAAAATGAAGCAAGTATGTGCAGCGAATGAGAATAACTCTGCAAGTTTCTGATTGGTTGAATGAAATCATTGCATTTCTAGAGTTTATTTGCTGGCAAAATTGCTTCAAAACGCTGTTTTCATACAACAAAGATTTTTAAATTTACGGTGCATTAATTTATACTACCACAGTGAACCGCAACAAACTTTTTATTGAAGCTGCAGTAGTGAAATTAGTTGGAGATGAATG